>JALMQS010000820.1:431203-540090 GCA_024734495.1 Forficula auricularia | reverse complement strand
ATATAAAAAACAATAAAATGAATTAAAATATTAATAAAAACTTAATAAAATTTTATATATGTATGTAATTTTATATTTTTTTTACAAAACCAAATGATAAAGTTATTATTTTTTTGGAAAATATAACTTATTCATTCCGAGAAGCAAAATCTTTTCATGTTAAGCGATTTTTGTTTGGTGTTAAAAGAAAATTTTTTTTTACTTTACCATACAGAGGTATGGTCAAGTATTGTAATCGTGCATGAAAAAAGTTGTTTTTTCCTCTTTTTTTCGAAGTATCTCAAAAACGGCTGAAACTTTTTTTGTCTAAAAAAATTGGCCGGAACCATATGGCATTACGGTCTACTAAAAGCCCTAATAAGTGAACATTGAAAAAATTATATTTTTCGAGATAATAATTGTTCTATCTTTTAGTCTGGTGCGTTACTAAATTTTTATGGATCGTACCAGCTCAAAAACTATGTAAATATCGAAACCAAATTTCACACGTAGTTTTGGTCCATTCAGATTAAGGTGCATCTAACCCAAAATATTGGTGGGCGGGGGGTGGGGGAGTTGCAAATAAAAAATCAGGCCATTTAGGCAGGAACTCAATCAAATTTTGTATACACTAATCAGTGGGCCCACACTAATTTAAAAATGCAAAAACTAACCACCCAAATGGGGGGGGGTCAAAAATGAAAATCAGACCCTTCTACCAAACCCAACCAAATTTTGAATCTGTGGGTCTCTAGAAGCACAGAAATGCAAAACTGCCGGTGGGGGTGAAATGGGGGTGAGGAGTGATCGGAGTATGGTGGGGGTGCAGGGTGGTGCGGGTGGACGAAACAACGGACGTATCTACTAAAAAATTTAATTTAAGTAAGTATATAAAAATACAATAGACGAATCAACTGCAGCGCATTCTATTAAAAAATATAATTTAATTTAATTAGTATACAAAAATAATAAAGTAACTCGATTTTTAATCATAGACCGAAACAACAGACTATCTACAAAAAGTTTAATTTAAGTAAATATATAAATAATAATAGACGAATCAACTGGCTATCATTAAAAATATAATTTAATTTAATTAGTATACAAAAATAATGAAAGTGGCTCGATTTTTAATCATAGACTCAAAACGGACGTATCTACTAAAAAATTTAATTTAATTAAACAGCTTTTTAACACATTACACAGTACAATTTGAAAAAATGAATAGTATACATTCGAATAAAAGCTCGCGGCAGCAATGTTAATGATATTTTACAAAAGTTTTCTGTCTAAGCCAAATGGTAAATGAGGAGAGAATTAATTCTGTCTTTCTGTTCTAAATGCATTAATTTATCGTAAATCAGACAAATCTACGGTTTTCATAATATGTGTTTAAAAATTGTTAATAACCCATTGATATGTTTGTTTGATTTTTAACTTTTTTCTTACAATTGTACCTGATTTAAAACTATATATTAGGTATTTTTATAATATATATTTGAATTCCTTCCCTGGGTTATACATTTTAAATTATAATTTTGTTAAGGAGAATGGTAAGTTCTTGTAAAATAGGTAAAATGGTATTTTTGCCCCCCCCCCCCATTTTGTGGTGGTTATTTTCAGACTTGTAGACTTATAGAGGCTCACTGATTAAATATATAAAATTTGGTTGAGTTTGGTATAAGGCCCTCCATTTTCTATGTTTTTGACCCCCCCTCATTTTGGGTGGTTAGTTTTTGCATTTTTAGATTACTGTGTGCCCACTGATTATGATAAAATATGGTTGAGTTTGCTCAAATGACCTTCTGTGGGACAACGGATTATATAATGTACTTAGCTTCAGGCCCGCCTTCAGGGCCCTCTTCCGCTGCTGGGCACGCCACCTGGACCCCCCGCACCATGCCCAACCCCGCCCATCACACCACCATCCCAACACTCCATTCCACACCCTAACCCACTAACACCACCCCAAAACCCTCCAGCACCCCCGCCCCCGCCCATGCACCCGTTCCAACCCCCACCACCCACCACCCAGACTCTACCCCGTGCCCTCCAACCTGAGCACCACACACTAGAACTCACTGTTCAGTGATAAACGTTTTTATAAATTGTTACTATATATATGTATGTGTGTGATTGTAATGAACTGTGTGATGTATCTATATTGAAGATTTAAGAATTAATGTTTTATGTGAAATGACAAATTCCGGTTCTTGAACGAGATAACTACTGAGGATGGTCGACAAGTGGTGACCGAAACTGATATGAGTTATCAATTAAATAATTCTAATAGTTTATTAAAATTATTGTTTTATTATATTTGTGACTAAAACCAACCTTCAATTTAATGAAAAATTTAAATCAAGTCACTAAGTTCTGGAAAAATTTAAAAAAAAAATAATAATAATAACTAACTACATAATGAATGGAAATTTAATTGATTAAACTTTTCTTGGTATATTAAAATATTTTTCATTAAAACATATACATATATACATAAATTTTCAATTTCATCCTATTTTTTCCATCTTCACAACAAAGTTTAATCTTAATTGGATAAATGGTAATCGGTGCCGCAATGAGGTTGAAATTTTGAAAAACTGCAATTTTTTGCAAAAAATCTCAGTTTTTCCTTCATAAAATGAAAACCACTCAACCTAGAAACTTGATTCCTATCTCATTCTCTAGGAAATTCTGTTGACTTGATCATTTATTTGGACTACTCTTTTGATAAAACTTAGATTTATAGATATCCAACATTTTCTATGACAGGACATGATCCGAATCTAGAAGTGTCATGGAAAATGCTGGATATCTATAATCTGTGGTTGCTCGAAAGTTTTCTTTCAGACGGTAGTATTAACCTTGTCATCGATGGAATATCATCTTCCCCCTTCCACACCAACGCTAGAGTTCCTCAGGGATCGGTTATCTGCCCTACGCTTTTTCTTATCTATATCAACGACCTTCTAAATTTGCCCGCCATTCCGGTACATTGTTACGCAGATGACAGCACCCTTCATAACGCCTCTACATCGCATAAAAACCGTGCAGACATTGCCTCCTCAATTAATTTAGACTTATGCAAACTTAAAAACTGGGGATCCCAAAACTTAGTTAACTTCAATGCAGTGAAAACTCAGTGTCGCCTTATTTCTAGGCGCGTCGACAGAAACCTCCCAAACATATCATTTGACTCAAACTCACTAGAATTCAGGGATAAAATTTCAATGCTAGGCGTAACTCTAGGGTCTGACCTTTCATGGAATGACCATATCTCAACCACTGCTAAAGCTGCAGCGCGCAAGCTTGGTCTCCTATTTAGGTCTAGACGCTGTTATACTCCCAGTCAACTTCTTATACTGTATAAGGCTCAAATTCGTCCCTGTCTCGAATATGGCTCTCATCTGTGGAGGGTGCCTCCAAGCATTCTCTTGCTACACTGGATGCAATTCAGAAGCGAGCAATTAAACTAATAGGAGACCCGGCTCTAACCAACTCACTCGACTCCCTGGCTCACCGAAGAACCGTTTCTGCCCTTTCCCTGTACTACAGATACTATCACGGTGTCTGTTCAGTCGAGCTGAAATCAATTATCCCCCTAATGCCCTCTTTACGAGAAACACGCGGTTTTCAAACGCTCAGCACCCCTTCGCTGTCAAATTGGATAAAAGTCGAACAAGCGCTTTCGCCAACTCTTTTATCCCTATGACCTCCAGAGACTGGAACTCGCTCCCTGCCACCATCTTTCCCGCGACTTATAACCTTCAGCTATTTAAGACCCGTATCCACAGATACCTTCGACCCCCGCCCAGCCCATAAAATTCTTTCTTCTTCTTATCACGATGGAGGGGCCAACCCAGGCCTTTAGGGGTTGCACCTTTTTGGTGTAACTTCTTCTCTCATCATTTTCATAAAAAAATCTAAAATTTTATCAAAAAATAACTGTTTTACCAAATAAACGTTCAAATTTAAAATTTTCTAGAGAATTAGACAGGAATCGAAGTTTTGTAGGATGAGTGGTTTTCTATTTTATTAAGGAAAAAACTGCAATTTTTTGAAAAAAAAATAGATCGTTTCGATCATGGAAAATGCTGGATATCTATAAAATCTAAGAGTTGAGATTCGCGCCCCAAAAGCATATGTGTTCAAAAAATCAGAACTACCTCAAAACTTCCACATGATAAAAACACAATTTGACTTTGGACCTGAATAACTGCAAATTATATGTGAACATATTTTTATTTATATAGACGATTCATGAGGTCCGATGAAAATTTAACTTTTGAAAAATTATTGACTTCTATTATTGAGTAATATAGTGTGATATTGATGAGGCAGTCCAAAAAAGAAGATATATTTAGCTTACTAACATATACTAGGTTTTTGAATAAAATAAAATAAAAGATAGTATAAATTATCTTATTTTTTTTGACTGCCTCATTACAATAATAATAATAATAATAATGTTTATTCAATGAAACATACAATAACAAAAGAAAAAAATACAAATATATTTTACTCATGGTCGACTCGACTGTTTGAGTGAGTGAGTATAAGAATTACTATATAATCAGGCATATAATAGATACACACCATAATAATACATATAATAATAAATAATAGATAAATAATAGATATAATAATACAATAACTATAACAGTTTGTTCCAATAGATAAAATTAGTAATTGAATTCAATCAGCTGATATCTATATTTCCATGAGCTTCTGCAGTATTTCACCAGGGCCCCCAATCCTTCCCATTAAGGCACTTCAAGAACTCGGATTCTGGACAACACGTTTTCCTCCCAAAGAACTCATTCGGTATTCCTTCAGTATGGGACAAACCGAGACATAGTGAAAAACGTCCTCTTACTTCCCTACATTGCATAATGAGCACTTTTTGATCTCTTTAGAGTAAGAATACTTTGTTCAAGACAGCAATTCTCCTCTACTTTCTACCAGCCAGCTAATGGAGTTATTATCTAGAGATTCAAATTTGAATTTTCTGGAGAATATAAGTTCACTATATAATGAGTGATTAGACTATCAGCAGCTCTTCTTCAAATTCTAGTTCCATCTCATTTTTCATTAAACTCATAATATAAACCGCTGATTTCCCCATCAGCATATTAGCGATGTTGATATCAAATTTGGTACAAATATTTTGCCATTCTTCATAAATTAAAAATAATTTCCTATTGACCATTTCTTTAGTCAATAAATAAGGATATCTATCAGAGGCATATTTAGACACTTTAAAAGAAATTTCAAATGCAGTTGAATGTATAAATGAAGGAAGGAGAGCACCCAATTCAAATACATAATATAGTCTGAGCGGTTCTATAGATTGAAGCATTTTTTAACAAAATACTTAAGGGGAATTTCCACATTCTCGTAGCTTTTGTAGCCCCATACCTGGGCACCATAACATATAATTGCTCTTGAGACTGCATTGTAAACCTTCATCTTCGATGCAAAATCTATATGATTATCCAGAATCAATCTATTAAAAGCGTTAATAGTAAACATGGCATTTTCCTTTTTATCCTTAAATGTTGTTCCAAAGACATTCCTGACGTAATCGTCATCCCCAGGTATTTTGTACTTATTTACAACTTCTATTATTTCATTGTTATAGTGCCATTTCTCTCTTCTGTCTAAGCCCTCCTCCATTCCTAAAAACCACGATCTTAGACTTAGACAGGTTCACAACCAAGTTCCAAACTCTACAATATTCTGCCAACTCATCGATCATATTCTGTAGCTCAACCGGGTCAGAGGCCACTGCAAACTAAGTCATCAGCATATGCAAGTATTTTAATCACCACATCGTTAACCTTAATACCACCATCCCAAATAGTCAATTTATTAATAAAGAGCGAAAAACAAAATTGGGCTCAACAAGAGCCTTGCTTAACTCATTGTTGTTTCGAAAGATTGAGAGGGTCCGTTGTGGCACCATGAGCAGAATTGTCGGTAATATTCGCAGACATGATTCATCCTATTTGACACACCACCAAACAATTTGTAAAATAGAGCATGCCGATCTATGCAGTCGAACGCCGCCGATAGGTCAACAAAAAACGCAAATACTCTTGCTTCTTAGTGTTAAGTTTTAATTTTAATTATACTCATCAATACATATATATTATCAACAGTTGAATAATTCCTCCTGAATCCCGCCTGAAACTCGCCAAGCACCCCCGCTCCGCCTCCCACAAAGCGATTCGTCCAGGAGCAACCCTTCAAATATTTTTGCCACAGTGTTAGTGAAGGAGGACCTCTATAATTTGATGGCAGACTAGCCACCTTTCTTTAAGGATAGGGAATATGATTGATTTTCCAAACTGTCTGGAACACTTCCTTTGACATAAATTGCATTACAGCATTCCAGGAGACCTTGTAAAAATCTTTCTGGGGCAATTTCTTATAAATTCGTAAGGTATACGATCCATCTCTGCGCCTTATTCACCCCAGCTCTTCTCAGTACCATCATCAGATCCGTCATCACAAAAGGAGCGTCCAGCATCTCATTTTCCACGTTGGGTTCAGCATATGTCATTCTGGCAGCATCCAAGGGAGGATTCAGCAGACCCTTAAAGTGTACAACCCAGTCTGCAGCAGTTATTGTTTTATCCATGTCAAATTTTCTAGTTTTAAAATTGCGGACCAAGCTCCAAAAATCTTTTGCGTCCTTTACATCCTTAAATTTGTCCACAGTGCTCTGGTAAAATTGCCTTTTCTTCAAAATACACAAATTTTTATATTTTATCTTAGTATCAAGGTAATAAGCTTTGATCGTTGAAGAATTGGTTTTCCTGAAAAGATCCAGAAAGGAGAAAAGGACGCCTCTCATCCTCCAGCACTCCCCGTCAAACCAGCACTGCTTGAACCTTGTCGGTTTTTGGTGAAAATCCATGCGAAACTCAGAGGCAACATCTTTAATGATCTGTATTAGTCTATCCAATCTCTCCCCAGGGTCCGCCACTTGAACTTCACGAGTCGCCACAATCATGTTCTCAATTTCTCTTTTATAACTCGCTTCGAGACTCGGTCTCCATCTCAATTTTGGAAGTAAGGGCATGGTATCACTTCTCTTTCTCACTCCTGCACCTATATAACCAAGAGATACAGGGAGATGATCAGAAAAGTGCTGCCGGCACACTTCAAATGACTCCACACAGGGAAGGACCTCCAGTGATGTCAAGCACAGATCTATAACAGAAGAACCCATCGCCCCTATAAAGGTGTATTCCCCCGCCATATCTCCCAATATTCTTCCATTTAAAATCACTAAATTAAAAGCCTCAGAGAAGGACAGTAATTGTCTTCCATTACTATTAATTATTTCATCCTTTGAGGTCCTAATATTCTCTATATTTGGATATTCCGCAACGCCATAGGGCACAATCTGTTGATCGGACACTCTGCCATTGAAGTCCCCAATAAGAATGAACTCTAAATTCTGATGTTCACTCATAAAATTGTACATTATTTGAAAATCTGCCGCCCAGTTATTGCAATTCAAATAAACCGGCAGGATGTAATGACTTTTCTTATAAGACTTCAATTCAATCAAATCAGTATTTAACATTTTAACAAATTTTGCCTGATTACTAAGTTTAGTCCCTTTGTGAAGTCCATATATTGATCCCCCACTTGCTCTTCCATACACTCCTCTTCTAACTGCTGGAATAAATATCAGTTCGTAATCCGAAATTTTTTTTTGAAAAATAAGAAATTCCCTCTCTTCCATTATATAACATTCGAAAAGTAAAAACACCTCATACCTCCCTAAAAATTCAAAAAATTCCATATTATTTAATTTGCTTTTCAAACCCGCAATATTATATGCAACTATATTTAAGCGAATTCCTCGATCTTCATCTTTATATTCGGGAACACTAATCCTTCGATCCGGCCGACGCCCGGGAGTCACTTCTGGCTCGAAAAAAATTATTCAAACCCGTTCGTGTCACCGCCATACCCAGATCACCCCCACTAGTCTTCTTCCTCTTCCTCGCACCCTGATCAGTCCTTTCCATGTCTTCCGCATCACTCGCCCTAATCAATCCCGTCCCCCGACTGACCGGTACAAATAAACGTTCAAGTTAATAAAATTTTCTAGAGAATTAGACAGGAATCAAGTTTCTAGGATGAGTGGTTTTCATTTTATGAAGGAAAAACTGCAATTTTTTGAAAAAAAAAAATAGATCGTTTCCGATCATGGAAAATGCTGGATATCTATAAATCTAAGAGTTAGATTCAGCGCCCCAAAAAACATATGTGTTCAAAAAATCAGAACTACCTCAAAACTTCCATGATAAAAACACAATTTGACTGGACTAATTCTTCGAAATTATATGTAACATATTTTTATTTATATAGACGATTCATAGGTCGATGAAATTTAACTTTTGAAAAATTATTGACTTCTATTATTGAGTAATATAGTGGATATTGATGAGGCAGTCCAAAAAAGAAGATAATTTATACTAACATATACTAGGTTTTTGAATAAAAATAAAAATAAAAAAGATAGTATAAATTATCTTATTTTTTTGGACTGCCTCATTACTATCAACTTAATTAAAAAATTACTCCAATCTTATTGAGTAATATATTCTTACTTATCCCTATAGCCAAATACAGTAGAAATTGGTATGTAAACATTTTTTGGCAAAGGTCGACATTTTCCCACCTGGTCATTAATTTCAAATCTCCATAACTAACTCAAAAATTAAGAATTTGGTATTTTTTTTCATTTTATGACTTAGCTTGGGGGTTGGGTTGGCCGAGAGGATAGCGGACCCGGGTTCGAATCCGACTCGCGGCAACCTGTTAAAATCTGATCCCTAGATAGAAGACAAAATTTAAAATAATAGTATCGTAAAATGATTGATGGCTAGAAAAGGCGAAAAGCCAAAAAAAGCCTTAGCTTATGAAAAATTGAAATTTTTAAGTAGTATTAGACTTAATTTTAGAGAATTTATTTCGATTTAAAATGAGGAAGTTTCAAAGTAGCTATTTTTAGATGATTTGTGTACCTATTAGGGTTTAGAAACTATAAAAAAATTATTCAAATTCACTTATTACTCACCTTGTCAACGAATAATAAGAATGAACTTGATATCTCAATTATTTCTAAGATATATGGTAAAGTACAAAATATAATTAATATGCGAGTCTAAGTCACACTTGGCAGGTTTTTTTTTTGTTTTATATTTTATTTCGCTAGTTGAATTTCTTTGAACGAATTCGGAATCTTTTAATCATTATAGAATCATTTTAATAGATTTCTATTTGATCGATTATGGACTGTTTTTGACATTAATTTTTAATCAAACTCCCAAATGGAATTTACTTACGTAAGTCCTTTTTTATTGAACCAATCGTGTGACGTCGCATATTCTTAGTATAAAAAAATTTATTTTCAATTGATAGATCGAAAATTTTTTCAGTATACCTTTTGAGATTGTTTTTATTTTCATAAAGTACAATATATTCTATTCATTACCCGGGAAGGATTTAGATACCCAAGATAACTTAAGAATTAAAAGACTTAAAAAGTTCGTTCTTATGCTAAAATGTTTGTATTTCTAAGACAGGAAATAGTTTAAATTTTGGGCTTTAGAAATTCTGGTTCAAAAATGCAGACAACATTTTTTGAATGATTTTATTGAAATTTTAAGGCGATGTATTTTTAATATAGACAAAAATGAACAATTTTTAATAAAGTTGATTATTAATTAAGTACTTATAAAAGCGTAAATATGTTTTAATTTGTTTTTTGATTTAATAAATGTGTGTGTGTAGGATATTCTTTTAATAGAATCTAATTGAGGAAAATTACTAAAATGGGCGCGGATAGAACTTTATAACTATGGCATTGTAAGGATTCCAAATACAAGTCCAGACTTGTTTCAGACTATTAGAGATTAATTTCTTAATTTCGATTATTCTCATAACGACTTTTTGACATTAGGAAAATATTAAATTGAAATGAATATCAGATTTAATCAAATTTAGGGAACGCGGTGTTGCTTTATAGTGAAACATTGTTAAAATTAAATTAGATTGGAGTTAGTGGTGTTTCACAAAGGAGATAAAAATTAAAATACAAAGATTTTTTTTAAGTTTACTCTATATATTTGGAGCTCTTAACTCATCGTCAGGAGAACATTGACTGAAGATAAAATAAAATCATGAACAGAATTTATTTAATATGATGGACAGTTATTTGTGAGTTAGTGTAGGTATGAATGAATTATCAGAGAATAGAATGGTCTCAAAGTGGAAAACCGAATAAACAGGTGAAGCAAACAAGCCCTAAGCTGGAGCCAGCTTCGGACTGTTTTAAAAATTTTAATTTTTGATTTTCTTCATTTTTTAGTACCCATCAAAAAACTCTTACTTGTAAATTTTGAAAAAAATCTTCTTTTTTCGGTTTTCACTCATAACTTGTTCAAAAATGGTCCAAATTAAAATTTTTTTACATACTTTTTAGAAAAAAATACAAAAAAATTATTTAAAGTATTTTTATATGCGATTTTTGAGTTTGAAAATTGTACCTAATCTTGTTTTTGAAACTGTATGTACTCTTTGATTTTTTGATAATAATGAAATCTAATCAGTTTTTATTTTTAGAAATAGAAACTTTGGTATCAGAATCTACAACTTTCTATTCTTCACTTATATATAGTGTGAATTGCTCTATTAAAAATTGTTGATTTGATTAAATAGTTGGACCGCTCAGCGAGCTGTGTGCGCGTAAAGAATAATTTTGTAATAATTATTTCTATTTTTTGTTTCTAGGGTTAAGCCGCAGCCAACTACACGGAATTCAAGATTATCATTCCGGTTCGACTCTTGGGGTTACGAATTTTCTGACAAATAGGTAAGACAAACATCAAATATTTCTAATAAAAGATCCCGTGCTTTAAATTTATTCTAGATTTATAAATAAAGACCGGATTTTCGAGCAGTAAAAATCTTTGATACTTGCAATAGAAGTCTCAAAAGGACAAGCAATTTCTATTTAACGTAATATATTTTTACCTAATAAACAGCTAAATTAGAGCAATTTTACGCATATATAAACAATTCCAGTATTTTTAATAAAAGCATTAAAAAGTAAATTCGTCAGCAGTAGGTACTGTAACTAGCCTGTGAATGGCCCTGTGCTAGGTGTTAAATTCGAACCCCTTTATTTTTTAAATAAATATTAATAAAACAAGTATTATAGAGCTATTTTTTGTAAGAACTTAATTTTATTATTATATAATACAGAAATTTAATTTTTACCATTTTACCATACGTTAGTTTTCCTTGGGGGCTATTTCAGTGTCACTACAGACTGGGCCCTGTGCCTCTCTTGGTAAAGTAATGTTCTAGAGTATATTATTATTACGACAATAAACACTAAATAATTTCAAGTTTGTCAATGATAAAAGAAAAATAATATAATATAAAATGACAATATAATAATCTGGAGAAACAATCAATTATTATAATTAATACAAATAATTAATAATTTTGGTTAAAATTTTTACCACACACTTATTTCAATGGTTTTCCGATAAGTTCTATCTGATTTCGTCAAGGATATGTTTCAATAGAGAATAGGTCAACTACCCTTGTTAGTGGGCATTGGTTATATGAACTTTAAACATTTTGTGAAATATCAACATCAGCATTTTTTTTCATTTGAATTGCATTAAATTTTAATAAAATTTTATACCCCAAGATTTTTTTAAAAGATTCCATTAATTTTCCAAGGATTAATCTTCCTATTTCTTTTTTATTGTTTTTAAAGTTTCTTCTGATTTCTTTTATTATATGCATTTATTTGAGCATCCAAAGATAGATTTTATTTAGTGTTTAACCATTAAAATTAATTAAATATTAAGTTTATAGTAAAATTAACTATTCAAAATATATACCATATGTATAAAACTAAATAAAATTTAAAATAAATGGGAATAAAAATGCAATTTCACGGAGTAAAACTTGAAAACGTTCCGCGCAAAATAAAAGTAGTATCAAAAGAACGTCGTTTTCATGATGATGATCTGTCTGTGTTTCATTGAATTGAAAGTTGGCGAAAAATCCTGTCTTTTTTAAAAAAATAATGTGGTGATTGAGTCTTTTAGAAATGTTGAAATTTTGGAAAATTTCATTTATTTTCATAAAATTCAAAAACACTTACTTTTCTATGAACTAATCTATTATATATATATATATAGGTTTTTTCTGTACATTGCTCCAAATCACGCCAAATTTTCTTTGCACACGTTTCAAGCAAAGTTATGAACGAAAACACCCTCAACAAAATCCATGTATATATGTATGTCTGTCTGTATTGTATGTCTGTCTGTGTTTCCGTCGTTTCCGAAAAGTTGCTCACGATTCACGTAAAAACGGCTGAAGAGATTATTATGAAATTTCATATTTACATCAGATGTCTTCTTACTTACGTTTTTAGCTATATAACGTTTTGATATTTTGACCCTAGAAGGGGGTTTGGAGGGGCGCACGAATGAAAATTATCCAATAACTCCTTAACTATTAACTCTACGGCAAATTTTATTATAAGCAAAGTTGTAGGAGATGTGATTTCTGACAACTTTTGTTTAAAAAATTCCGCCAAAAAACCACCCAAAAAGGGGGGGGGGTCAAAATATTAAAATTCTTGCTCTTTGACCAAACTCAACCAAATTTTGTATACGTAATCTGAGGGCCTCTAAAGAGCTAGAAATGCAAAAACTAACCGCCCAAAATAGGGGGGGGGGTCAAAAAATGAAAATTCTTGATCTTGGATCAAACTCAACCAAATTTTGTATACATAATCCGAGGGCCTCGTGGGTTGAGGGGTCCAGGGGGCGTGCCCCCTGTCTAGCAAGAGGGTCGCCGAAGGCGGGTTTTGCAGCTAGTTATTTATATAATTGCTTAAAAAAAAAAATTATTTTTTAAAAGAGAATATTTGGGTTTAAAAATTGATTTGAAATCATATTAAGTTTGGTAATGATTTAAATCTAGAATCTTATAAGTGTTATACTATAAAGGTATATATAAAATATAAAATCGTCTTTTCCGGTTATTTAAATTCTTCATTTGAATTTTATTCGACTTTACGCAGACAGCGCCAGCGGCTCTAAAAAAGATTTATAAATTTTCGATAATAAACCAAGTTCAATGACAAGGTTAAATAGATTAAAACAAATGGAACTATACATTAATCAAATGTTTTGATAAACCTATAAATGAAAGTGACATTAAATTACAATTTATCTCCATTAGAAAGAAAATAATTATTTATTTATTTTGAAAAAGGCTTTTTCATTTAATTATTTATTGTCATTTTAATTTAATTAGAGTGCATGGTATCTTGCTTGCAGTTTAAATTAACTTTAACTTTATTTTCACTCTTTTTCTATTCTATTAAAATTAAATATTTTCTCCAGCATTAGGTTACATTTTGCTTTTTATGAAAAAAATAATAAAATAAAAAGAATAGAGATATATTCTTATTTGATACGTCCTGGAGGCAAGCTTGGCATTAACCTATATAAGCCCAGTAGTGCACTTGTGGACCAGTAAATAATTTTAATTTCAAATAGTCCCTGTAGTTTTTTATGGACTTGTCAACCAACTAGGAAGCTATAAATTCAATATTATCATAGAGAAATAAAACACAATTAGCTGATGTGGCCATCCACATGACTTTACCATACACCTGGCCCCCCTCTCTTATATTTAATATTTAATAAAATAATTTATAATTTTATTAGAAATATCAGCTTTCTTCGATTTTTGTGTGAAAATATTTTTGAATCCCCCTCTTTATGGTCACTATCATTTCAAATAGTGAAGCTATTTTCAAGTCGTGTAGAGTACATAATATGAGAAATATCGTATAAATAGATTAACGGGTCTAGGATTTATATTGATAGTTCTATTTTTTTGAATCCCTCCAATTTTAACCCCCCCCCCTCCCCCCAAAAAAAAACTAACTCTCCTTTTCATTATAAGTATATTTTTATTTATTTTTTTAGTTTAAATCTTATAATTTTAATTTTTTAAACCCCTCTCCCCCTCTTAATTTTTGGTTCGATTTCAGCAAAATCTAATCAGCTCTTAATCTCATGTTCAATTCACAGCACATTACTTTCAATTACCCCGTTTTAATATAAAATCAAATATAAAATTTTATATATAAAATTTAAATCTTATAATTTTAATTTTTTAAACCCCTCTCCCCCTCTTAATTTTTGGTTCGATTTCAACCAAAATCTAATCAGCTCTTAATCTCAACGCATCAAAACTACACGTGAAATTAAGTTTTGATATTCACTCTCGATTTTTAGTACAGAAAATTTGGAAATGTGACGTACTAAAAGACATTTTGACAAAATAATTAATATCTCATCAAATATAATTGTTTCGATGTTCACTCATTAGGACTTTTTTGTCGACCAAAACGCTATGGTTTTGCTCAGTTTTTTTATCAAAATAATTTTAGCCGTTTTTGAGATATTTGGAAAAAATAAAGCAAAAAAAACATTTCATTCCGGATTACAATACTGTGACCATGTATGGTAAAGTTAAAGGTTTTGGTCATATATGGATTTAATTCACTAGATTCTTTTCATAATTTTGTTTAAAAAAGACTCAAGCCTTGAGAAAAATTATTTTCAACCGAGAATTATTTCAGTCTGTGTGTCTGTTTGTCAGACTGGATTTTTTCATGGCTCTAAAACGAAAAAAATCTGTTCCGATGCAAATATCTTGAATAAATAAGAGAGTATTTCCATTAAAAGAGTGTTTATTGAAAATGTTTCCCCTTTATAATATTTTGAAACCGACATTTCCCAGGATCTTCCCTCCTTCTTCAGTTGTTGTCATGATAAAGGCATAAACAATCAGGATTTTAATAGTAGATCAAAGAGGTTTCCCGCTATTTAACTCATTTTTATATTTGTTCTAAAACGTTTAAATTAATAATAATCTAAACTACAATATGCATTTACCATATATATGTAACAACTTGCCCCAAGCCTGTAACAACTAACCCCGACAGGGGGTCAATTGGTACAAGGTACAAGACCGTCTAAAATTGCTTACAAAATTTGTTCAGCTTATTTTAGAGCTAAACGTAATAGATGGTTGTGTAGAGGAAGGTTTATTAGATAACGAACATTGCCTTATTTATTGAAACAAAAAAATTAAAAAAAATCGAAACTAAAAAATGTAACAACTAACCCGGCCTCCCCTATTTTTTGGAAATATTTCCCCTTTATAATATTTTGAAAACGAAATTTCCGAGGATTTCCCCTCCTTCTTCAGTTGTTGTCATGATAGAGTCATAAACAAACATAATTTTAATAGTAGATTAAAGAGGGTTCCCGCTGCTTAACGGACATAAACGTAAATTAACTTGAAACAATTCTTTCAAAACAATCAGAAAAACGTTTGAAGGAGACAATAAAAGAGTGTGTCTTCTGCTGGAATTATAAATTTTATTTATTTATAACAAGACTTTAGTTTCGAGGGCTTTGCCCTCTTCATCAGTCTATTACAATGGATTCACAGGAATTAATTTATGAATTGATTCATAAATTAATTCCTGTGAATACATTGTAATAGACTGATGAAGAGGGCAAAGCCCTCAAAACTATAGTCTCGTTATAAATAAATAAAATTTATAATTCCAGCAGAAGACACACTCTTTTATTATCTCCTTCAATATATAAAAATTCTGCTACTCTCGGCAAAAACTTTCAATTTAAGAAAAACGTTTATTTTTTATTTTTTATAGGTAGGTACTCTTTCAAAAAACTTTTTGAGCAAAATCACTTGAGCCTATTTATTGCTATTAAAAATAAAAAAAATCAATTTCTTGGAGAATTTCTCGAAATTGATAGTACGATTTCGTACAAAAGCAATAAAAAAAATGAATAAGTATCATATCGCGTGTTCTTTTCGATGCCAACACTAAGCGAACGCCAAGTGCGCAGTCCTTAATTCTATCTCTGCATTTTGTCATTTATTTTTGATTTAGTATATTCCATTGGAATGGTTTCACTGATTTCTATTCTAAATTAAGCCCCATGAAATAAAGGATTAGCACATACGCCCTGTATATATAATTAATTCCACTGGATATGATTTATAATACTGCATAGATACATAAGCAAATCGCTATCTGTTTGAAATTAATTCCGCAAATGTAATCGGTTTTATGTTACGATTTTTTTAATATTTCAGTGAATGTAAACAAAAGTATTAAACTTTTATTCGATTCGAGACTAGGGGGGACTAAATTATAAAAATTAATTGAAAATTTTTAATTTTTATTTGTTTTTCTTAATAAAATTTCCAATATGTGAAGGAAAAAACATTTTCAAAATAGCTATAAAATTTAAAAATTAGCACCCCAATCGGTCTGCCCTAAATCGAACAGAACTATATTTTTGAGTGTACACATTTTTATATTTATTATAGACCGAGAGCTAGTGAACATTTTGGACGATTAGACAGAATAACATAATTGTCCCATACTGTAGTGTGATCAGCACACACCCTGAAAGTGAAATTTTTACTCGCCAAATCCAGTCGTTTTTATGGCTACTGAAGAAAATCATATAATTTCTGAATGGTTAAATTTGATTCAAGGTCATTCCAAATGACAATATTTACTATTTTGTACAAAAGACAGAACGATAGCACAGTCGCTAAGGGGTGACAGAACCTCTCTCCCTCTCAATGTGTCAGATTTAGATATAATTTCAAGTCATTTCAAAAAATCTGTCTTTTTAACAGATTACTTCTTACACTTTTGTTAAAATATATTCGAAAAGCCAGAAAGAAATTTCAGTCGTTTCCCCCTGATATAATATTTCAAACATGCCTAATTCAACCTGCGCTCTAGCGTCAAACCTTATAAAATTTGTTTTTGTTTTTTATATTTAATTCTAAACATATTTTTTTCCTGAATTTCATTTCTTATCATGATTTTTAAAAAAATTTATTAATTAAATATTATTAAATTAAGTATTATAAAATTAATAAAAAAATAATGATAATCATCTGTATATCTTTGAACAACAGGAATCTTTAATGAATAAATAAATTAGGGAAGTATTATTCTTTACAGTAGAGCCTAAATTTTGGTTGGAGTAATGTGTCACTGGTCTATTCGCCTGCTAGTGCTGGGTTGCTCATTGGGCTGGGAGAGTCTTGTTCATCTATATCTTACTATATACCTATATTCTTTCTGTTTATCATTTAAATCTTGCTATATACCTGTATTCTTTCTGTTTCTCATTTAAATGTTACTATATGTATGTATTCTTTCTGTTTGCTCATTTAAATGTTATATATGTTATATCCCTGTATTCATTCTTTCTGTTTCTCATTTAAATGTTACTATATGTATGTATTCTTTCTGTTTGCTCATTTAAATGTTATATATGTTATGTTTGCTTACTTAAATGTTACTATTTGTATATATATTCTTTCTGTTTCTGCTCTACGAGGTAGCCACCTCAGAGCATTGTTTTAAATAAATAAATAAATAAATAAATAAATAAATTTTACGCAGCCTTTAAGAACAAGTGACGAATTGATTGTCTATATTCAGGCGTTTGGTGAATAAAAGGCTAGAATTTGTCTTTAGTAATAATCTAAATGTTTTGCTACAGATGCAAAGTGGTCATTCCAAGAATGGTAAGACCCTAAGACCTTAGATATACCTATAATAAAAATCCTCAATTAATTTGTTGATTTGCTTCAGAAATCTTTACTCTATTCTACTACTATCGGAAAATTAAACTTTTAAATTACTCATAAATTCAAAATAAATCATTTAATGCAATCTTTATTATTTTTCACTTGTATTTTTACCAAAGTTTCATAATAAAATTTCTCAGGAAGTAATAAATTTCAATCTCTAACGTTAAAACGAAAGAACATTTTCAATATCTAAGCGTTATATTAAATTTTACTTCAAAAAGGAACTTTTTTATGATTATTTTTTAATTTTACACACCCACTGTTGATCTTGTCTATTTAATCGTGCGTGGTATAATCTAATCAGTTGGTTGATGTTTGTCTTCCGTCTGATATCGGAGATTCCCATTTCTTCTCAAATTGCAGAATCCTCTCAAACTTTTCAAGTAATTTAATCTCGAGTCGATTTGAACTGAAGTGCCTGTCACTTAAGCCCTCTTTTGTGAGGATAAGTTTATTCTAGATTTCCCGGGCACCTGAGAGCAGATGCAAACAGCCAGTCAGCTTATTCCTCAAACACTTCTCTCCATTTATCTCACCCTGGGATCATTCAAATGTATTTTTTTCTACGACGAAAGCATCTATCTTCAAAATAAATCGTATGTTCTTTTACGAAGCAATATAGAATTTCCTTTAAATTCTCCTTTAGAAAGATTAGATACAAGATTGCCATTTTCCTGGACAAACTCAAAGCTCCGGAAAATTACTAATTTATATATAAAACTGATGTGTGCATTTCACGGAGTCGTTGTTCCAAGGGTTTCTTGCAAATGTAAAACGAAACCCTATTAGTCTCGATATATAATGTCTACCCTATTGCTAAAAATTAATATTTTAATTGACTCATTAATTTGGAGCGCTTCAAATATTTACTAGGATCAAAATTTTTAAAATTTTAATTGACTCATTATTTTGGAGGGCTTCAAATTGTTACTGGGATCAACATTTTTAAAATTTTAATTGACTCATTATTTTGGAGGGCTTCAAATTTTTACTGGGATCAAAATTTTTAACATTTTAATTAACTCATTATTTTAGAGGTCTTCAAATTTTGACTGGGATCAATTTTTTTCCATAGTACCTATATGAGGTATAGGCGGATCTAGGAGGGGGCGGCAAATGGAGCACTTGCCCCCCCCCCTCAAAAATATTGTACTACAAGAGAGGGTTTATTTTACTTAACCCTGGAACGCATTACATGAGCGAGTGAAGTTAAGCATTAGATTCATACAGATATTGTATCGAAACCAATAGAGTTACCTGAAGGTTTTCTACATTTGATTCATTTGAAGGGAATTTTTGTCAAATATTGAGTGAAAATAATATTTGAACTTATATATTTCTAACTTGAAATAATGATATTTAATAAATTTTAATTTTCTCATTAATATATCAAAGAATAATTGATACGTCAACAAGAATTATTTTGACCGCGCTGATTTGAAAAAATATATTTTTATCTCGCGAGACTACTGCGGATTACGCTATTGGAGTCTGCGGAATATTAATTCTTGTTGACGTATCAATTATTCTTTGATATATTAATGAGAAAATTAAAATTTATTCAATAGAGTTACGTTTTTCGTTTGTAGATAATCCTAAAATTCAAAATTTCCTTTAATTTATGTAGGCATTATTTATTTATTTGTTTTTGTTGCATATTAGGTAAAATGAAAATAAAATTAATTCTAAGCATGTACCCGAATATTTTTTTTTTTTTATAATTATTAGTATTTATTTTTTTTAGCTTTTTTTAATCTTTTTAATTAACATTATTATTACATTTTTACATAAGTGACATTAATATATATGGAAATGTGAATTTTTTTAATTTTATAAAATAAATCCCATAGCTACCTATATCAACATTTCATTTGTCATCTATCTGCTTGAAAAAAACAAAACAAAAATAAATGAAAAAAAATAAATAAATAAAAAAATAATGCAAACCCCAAAAGAGAAAATTTATTCAAATATTTACACATTTACTTTTTGGCACTATTAAACACTATTTAAACATAATGAAGTTAAAAACTTTGTGCGTAGAGATGTACTGAGGATGGCCGGGCCGTATCGAAACTTTGGCCTAAAAATAAATTAACTTTTATTTCAATTTGATTTAATCCTGGCTTTAAAGAGAAATCGAGGTTTTTACCACAATTTTAAATTAAAAATAATATTAATATACACCTTTTAACTAACACAAAATTACTGATTAACGCTCGATCTGACAGATTCTTTAATAAGGGAGCAATAAGATTCATCTTCGGGGCCAGAGTAAGCTCTCGGAGGCTCGAAATATAAGTGAAAGTCCTATGGTCAACACAGGCCAATTTAATATTATTTTAATAGGTATTTTCAAATTAAACATACAAAATAGACAATTCTAGTTTCTATCTCACTTTAACCAAAAAATGTCCATTTATTTTTCCAACCCCAATTCGTAAGGCAGTCAGCTTTGTATATAGGATCAGAGATTTTGAAGAGCAATTTAAATTCCACCGGAGTCGCACACTTCCTACAAAAAGTCAATTGGTATTTTGCCTGAGGTTTCTTCCTTGTCTATTATAAATGAAGATTATATCTTTGAACCCAGAGACAATTTTGTAAAATTACCATATTTATTAACCTGACTCTTGCGAATTGAAGAACAATAATTACCAATAAATATTCGATATATGTATATTGAATCAATAGATAAGGTTAGAGGATTTTAATGTTAAAATAAAAAACCCTTAGATTCCAGTTTAATCTAGAATTATAGAAGAACTATAATCATTATAAATTACATTTTTGGATTTTCATTCAAAAAATATTAAAATGTGGGACGAAATATTGAAACTTTTGGAAATTGGAATTAGTAAAAAGTTAACTTTTTCTAATTGTTAGGCCCATGGTCAAAGAGAACGCAATGCTTTTAAGAGGAGACCCTACTTTTATTTTTGATTATTTTATTTTAATACGGGTTTGTCAAGTTGTGTGCTCTATGTTAAACATGTCGCACATCCTCTATAAAACTGTCATAACACAAAAAAGTCAAATTAATGCCACCAATACAAAAATGTTAAGTTTTTTTTCTCTGTATTCTAAAAAAATGCCTTAATCTTAAGTCAAAAATGAGTCGCCAGGGGGTATTTGTGGACGTTTGATCGGAGCTACATTGACGCAGTACAAATCTACAACAGTGCCACAACAGTGTTTGCAGCAGGTGCACGTCTGTCGGTGCGGGTGAAAACCGACATAAGCTGTAATGCGACTGTATTGAAAGTAATTTCACATATTTGATTTGATTATTTATTAGTTGAAAACAGCTGTAAGATGTAATAGGACGGTTTTGTATAATAATTTGTATAAACTTTAATGTACACTCAATGTAAAAAGATTCAAATACTCAGGTTATGTCTCTTTTTTAAACAAAATAATAAATAATTTATGTTGATTAATGTCCATTATAATTAGTAGATTAAAAATTCAGTTTATTGGACAAAGTTTTTTTTATTGAAGTTCTTCTTCAATTTTTGTACAACATTTCGTCTCGAGAGAGACGAAACGTTGTACAAAAATTGAAGAAGAACTTCAATAAAAAAACTTTGTCCAATAAACTGAATTTTTAATCTAATAATAAATAATAAATGTAGAAAACTGTCATAACATATGACTATTTTCAGTTTTTTTTTTTTTTTAATTATACGAATTATTATAGTAGGAAATCTATTTTTTACCTTACTGACATAAAGTTCAATAAATTTTAAAAGATAAACACGAAACTAGTCATTATTATAAATTCACAATAAAACGGAGAAGGGGAAAAAATCTTGAGAGCCAATTTTCTCAAAATCATTTTTTTTGTGTTATGACAATTTTTTGGAGGATGTGCAATGTCATTATATTATATATGTATATCTGTGGCGAGCTGTGACTTTTTCACTAAGGGATACTGTCCAAACAAGTAACCTTCATTTTTTAAATTTTATTATAATCTTTGATTTTTTTTTTTGCAAATTAAATTTCATCGAATACGTGATCATTTTCGTTATTTTTCAAATTTAACATTAGATGTTTTAAAAATATATTTTGGGACCTTCGCCCCAAAGGGACACTGATTTTTGTGAGTGAGGGTAGAGTCAGAAATTAAATTTTGTGACTTAAATTCCACACTCCCTGAGTTGGAAATCGACCATCCTCCCCCAATGAATCAGCCTGTCCTATAAGGAAATCTTTAATTTCTTCTAATTATATTGCTATAAGCAAGCTATGACTTGTCTATAACCGAAGCCAAATTAAATTTATTATTTTAAATGAATTTATCTTTAAGGACCAATCATAGATTTTAGAGAAAATATTTTTACATTGCATATCAGAGAGGTTCGTCCCCTTAGGAATCGAGCCCAAGTGCTAACTAAGCTATCCGGGCCGTTAGCCAAACCCTTAAGACAAATCTCTCTCTGACATGCAACATATATAAGAATTATAGCTAAAGATTTTTCACTCCCTTCAACTTAAAGTGAAAAGCAAAAAATCAGGCTAAACTGAAAAAAGTTTTCAGTGAGGGGCCCTTTAATTTTACAATGAAAGCAAAGATTCAAGTATCTTTTTGAGTGTCTTTTTTTTGAAAAAAGATGGAAATTATTTCAAAAATCAACCCAGACCTATAATATTAATAAATGAATTTATCTTTAAGGACCAATCATAGATTTTAGTGAAAATATTTTTACATTGCATTTGTCTTAAGGGTTTGGCTAACGGCCCTGATAGCTTAGTTAGCGCTTGGGTTCGATTCCTAAGGGGACGAACCTCTCTGATATGCAATGTAAAAATATTTTCACTAAAATCTATGATTGTTCCTTAAAGATAAATTCATTTATTAATATTATAGGTCTGGGTTGATTTTTGAAATAATTTCCATCTTTTTTCAAAAAAAGACACTCAAAAAGATACTTAAATCTTTGCTTTCACTCTATTATTATTTTTTATTATATGTGGGTATTATTTATAGTATTTGCCATGATTCAATCTTTTTTGACAATCATTGATTCTGCTTCTTTGTTTGAGAAAAACTAAACTTTTAATAATAGTAACAGGAATAGTAGGAAATTGAATAAAATTAAAAACAGAGAGTTTAAAAATTAAATGGACCAGACGTTTCTTCAGTTTATTCTGACTTCCACAGTGGCTACAATGATAAAATCAGGAAAATTAGAAAAAACATATAAATAATATTCTATATACTATTCCTGTAATTAATTAACTATGGATACGAATGATACAACATTAAAATTTTAATATTTCTTTTCAATATTTTAATACATTTTTTATTAAGATAATTCTTTAACAAATGCAAAAATTCAAAAATCTTCGAAACTTGGAATATAAGTCATTATAAACGCACTGTTAAAATTTGAAGACGATTTACTACACCAAACATGAAATAATTGAAATTAAAAATGAAATTTTTACATATAGTAGATTGGGAAAGGGTGAGAAAATGATCATTATTTTATTTTTTTCACCATCTTGATGAAAAACTAATATTAGTTCGAATAATATATTTGGAGTAACTTAAAAAAAAATTGTAATTATTTACCTAGTAGTTTTGACAAAAAATAAAAAAAAAACATATTTGGGAGATTATTTTTAGTGGATGGGATATAAGATCACTGGCTTGGGATCGATCCATTCATGAAGAGGATATAGTAGTGTGAGAAGTACAGTCACGTTAACAAAACATAACCTAACATTGTAGCACCTTTCATATGTATAAAGTGGTTACGAGGCTAAAACTTTTTGTGTGGATTGTCGCGAAAGAACTGCCTTAATACGTTTTTTATTAAAGCAGCGATAAGTAAAAGTCCTGAGATGTGCACTAAACACGTCATGATATAATTTTTTATATTGAACATGGAAAAACATTATATATTCAGTGATAAAAAAATCATGAAAATCATATTGTATATATAAAATAGGTACCTAAGTGAAAATACAAATGAATTTTATATTGACGGATTGATTATCCTTATACAAAAAGCATTTGATTCAGGAGGGAGGGTAAAGAAGGGGAGGGAAGTAATTTGTTTTTATCAACACATTCGTTTCACATGAAATCACATTAAGTTGACCAATATTATTCATATAGAACTATAATTTATAATCATCAGAAAAAATCAAAAAACATTTCTATATTTCTAATATTTCTGATTGAGTTACGATACTAGCTTACGATTAATTGAACTTTAATTAAAACTAAAGATTACAAACCAAATGGAATTCCCTATTTAAATGTACAACGATCCGTAAATTTATTTCCTGACAAAAAATGAATGTATTTTGGAAACTAATTTATTTTAAGCTCGTATTTCTCCAGATATAAAGAAAAAAACTAATTGGCTCGCTTGGAGGCCGAGGTATTATGTTATAGATCTGTTCAAAAAATGTTCAATTTTTAATAATATATCTAGTACAAATGCAAAACAGACTCCTAAAAAAATGTCGTATCTACTATATGTCTACAGCTCGTAAACTAAATAAGATACAAACTTGAAATTTATAATATCCCCAAAATAATAAATCGAATTAAATTTTAATCTAGTAATTGTTTCGAGAGGGGGTCTAATTTTTTGAGGGGTTAAAAATAGCAAGTATTTTTTATCATAGGATGTGAAGTATCCTTCTAAAGATCTTATTAAGTAGAAGTAGGCTTTTTTAAATTCATTTTTTTATGATATTGATGTGAGAAGGAGATACACCAAAAAGGTGCATCCCTTAAAGGCCCGGGTTGGCCCCTCCTTGATGAAAAGAAGACGAAGAGGGGGATTTTATGGGCTGGATAGGTGTTGAAAGTATCTGTGGATGCGGGTCTTAGAGCCCCCGCAGACTGCAGACTTTTTATCGGCCGATATTTTGGTCGGCTTCTTAATCAGTATGGAGAGGAATGCATATGCGCACACTACAGCGATTCAGTATCGGCCGATAAAAAAGTTTGATGGGCTACCCGATTACATTCAAACTAATCTGTCGGCCGACTGTTTAATCAGTATTGGCGCATACACGCCTGCGCATACATGACGATTGTTTAGTCCGCCGATAGATCAGTTCGCTATGTTTGTATGTATGTTTGTATGTTTCTCTGTCTCTATTTGTATCCTCCTTCGCTATTGTTGGTCCAATTAGCTTGACAAGTTCATTGAAGCTGGTAATGCTCATTCGATAATAGGCGAAAAAATTTTCGGGTAATCAAGTAATTTGGAATGTATGGTGTAAAATTTTCCACTAACTAATCTATCACTGAAAATGGGATGCACCCAATACTCTCGGAATCTCTTCTTGATTTTCCTCCTCCGGAGTATGATGAGAGCAATAATTTTTCTGGACAATATTTTCATTGTGCGACCGCTTCAACAGTCAGTTACAAACTAGTTCGAGAATAGTCGGCCGGCTGTTGGATAGTCTGCGCCCTGTTCTCCAACCAAACTGTTTAGTTGGCTCGGTGTGCGCACTTTCAGCCCAACCCGACTAAACTATCGGCCGATAAAAAGTCTGCAGTCTGCGGGGGCCCTTAAGGAGCTGAAGGTTATAAGAGGCATGATATAGAATCAGTGATAAGGTGTAAATTATAGAATAGAAAGAAAGAAAGAAACCGGAATCACAAGTCAGATCTCAGAAAGTTAGATAAAATCCAATTTACTGAGTATTTAAGAACTTGAGCAGCGGTAAATTTTCCGTGCGATAATTAGGTTAAAATTATCTCCCACTTAATTATTTAAGTTGTGCCTGTGGGGAAAAAATGATATATTATTTACTTAATTACTACTTAGGCTTAAAAAAAAAAAATAAAATACAACAAAAAGATTTTGAAATTCAAAACTTATTGCTTGCGAGGTTGAAATTAATTTGAAATGACGTTGTACTATGGGCGTCAAAATTCTCATTAATAAAAGATTATTGTATCGAACATTTTCAAAACACTTAGCCTAAAATTATGAAAAAATTCTATAAATACGTCTCTCTTTATTAACGTCAAATAAAACGAAAACTATCCCAAGATTTTCGGAAAATATAAGGTGAGGAATTCTAGATATGCAAGTCAGACTAGCACTTGTCCGCTTTTTTTCTTATTCGTACTTGGGAGTTTGTGAAAAGTGGTCTAAATAATCCGTCCCTGTAATCCACGAGGATGATTTTTTTTGACTATTTAATTGGATTCAGGCAATTTAAGAAAGAAAAAAATAGAAAGTTCTTTCTCGTACCAAAACGAAAAATTGATTATATTTCTCTCTCTGTCCTAAATAGTCCAGGCAAATTACTTGAAAAAAGAGTATATAAAAGAATTATCTCCCGGTTAAGGTTATATTGCTAAAATACCTTTATTGATGGCCCAATATTTTTATCCTAAGTTTTTTTCCAAATCAGAAGTGTGCAGTGAGCGAATTTCGGGGTTTTTTTCAGTTTTTCTTGAATAACTCTAAAACGGCTTATCAAATCAAAAAGATATCTATTAGATAAATTAAAGCTCTTTAAATTCCGCATAAAATGATAACAATTTCATTTGTTTCCGTTCAATAGAATCAGTACAAGCGCCTGTCAAATATACCCCACTTTCCAATTTTTCAATACAAAAAGTACCGACCTGCCTTGGGTCGGATTACCGAACGTGTCGGACTAGTAAAGTTTGAGATTACTCGGACTCTACTATAATCATAATAAATAAACAAAAAATAATAGACTTAGGGACTAATTTGCACATGACCTAGTTGATTTATAATTTATTCTTGAAAGTAATATTTCATGTAGTTGAGATTAATTTCCATAGAATCCGCCCGCTACTTCTATTGATTATCATACATTTACATACTAATTTATGGTTTTATTTATCTCAGTTAGCCCATTCTAATTCAGATGAATATTTTCAATAAGTAAATAAATAAATTCGAGGCTTATAAAATAATTAAAAGAAAGAATCATTTAACACATTATCTGATAGACCTTCACTTCTCTTTCACTTTAATTATCAAATTCATTTAATTAGAAAATTAATCGAATCTTAATTCTTTAAAGTTAGTAATTTTTAAAGAGCTAGGTGTCGGTCAAGGTGAAACATTTTTAATAAAAAGTAAGTAAAATTTCAAGGTAGGTTTCACAAAATAAAACAAATTTATTCTTTGAGTTTTTATCTCGATAAATACCATATATACATATGAGACATGGGGGACTGCTTAGAAATATCTTCGAGGGGAAGGGGAAGGCCCAGATTAGAATATTTCAACCAAATAATTGGGGATATGGGATGCGAGACATTTAGGGCCGGTTGTATGTCGCAAAGTAAATCCTTTTTACAGCTAACAAATGGTACATGGTAAATGGAGGGATTGGGATGGCCAATCAGATGACAGGCATCGAAAGTTCCTGTCATCTGATTGGCCATCCCAGTCCCTCCATTTACCATCTGCCATTTGTTAGTTGTAAAAAGCATTTACTTTGCGACATACAACCGGCCCTTAGAGAGGTCAAACAGCTGGCGGGGGACAGAGCCGAGTGGAGACGGGTGGCTGCGTCAAAGCAGTCTTAGGACTGTATACTCAATGATGATATACATATTTCGGTTTTTGAGCCCATCATCAGTAGTTAACATAGAAAAACACTCAAAACATCCATTTGTTTTATTTTGTGAAATCAACTTTGAAATTTTACTGACTTTTTTAAAGTTAGTATTTTTGAAGAAAATATGTATTTTATTTACTAACATATCTCTTTTTTACATAAATAGTGTTCTATAAAGAAAAGTCAATGAGGTTGTCTTCTGCTTGATTCAAATAAACATATACATAAATATAACGCTTATAAATATGTATATACGATATTTAATTTATTTGTTAGAGACTATAGTTTCAAAGGTTTGACCTTCATCATCAATAATAGATTAACAAATAACTTATATTATATTATATACAGTAGAGTCCAAAATATCGGCCTAATGTGGACCGAAGGATGGCCGAGTTTATGAAAATATCGGGTTATCGGAAATGGGCTTGAAAAAGAATAAATACGAGTGTTTCCTCATAAAATACAGTACTGTACTTGTTTGCTTGAATATACAACAGAGAATAAAGTGCCCAAATACCCTTAAACAAAGGAAAAGAACGTACTTTATAATGGTATAGAGCCTTTACTACATGAAATAAATTTACGCGTTCTGATATGGCCATCTACTTGACTTTACCATACACTTTTGGTTGAGTTTGGTACAAAGGCCTAGATTTTCATTTTTGCCCCCCTCCTATCATTTTAGGCGGTTAGTTTTTGCATTTTAGTCTTTTGGTAGCCCACTGATTATGTATACTAAATTTGGTTGAGTTTGCTCAAATGGCTTAGATTTTTATTTTTTCACCCCCCCCTAATTTTGGGTCGATATGCACCACAATCTAATCAGCTATTAATCTCAACGCACCAAAACTACGTGTAAAATTTGGTTTTGGTATTGACACGAGTTTTTGCGCTAACTCGTCCACAAAATTTGGGAACGCACAGACTAACAGACATTTTGACAAAACAGTTATTATCTCGAAAAATATAATTTTTTCCATGTTCACTTATTAGTAGACCGAAATGCCATGGTTTCACCCAATTTTTTTTTTTATCAAAATAGTTTCAGTCGTTTTTGAGCTATCTCGAAAAAAGGAAGAAAGATACCACTTTTTTCATGTACGATAACAATACTTGACCATACCCTGTATGGTAAACTAAAAGGGTATTTTTCGCCCTTCCAGGGTGTGGCCGAGTTATCCGGACTGTCGGGTATCGAATGCCGAGTTTTCGGGACTCTACTGTATTTGTGTTTTTGTTTATTTGAATCAAGCAGAGGACAATTCATTGACTTCTTTTTATAAATCAACAACCTAGCTTTTCTCGACAAACAAAATCTTTTTAATTAGAATACCTACTTTAAAAAATTTAGAAAAAAAACACTCAAAGAGATCACTAACAAAGTAAAACAAGAAAGCACACGAACATTAATTGACTCTGACCTTTTCACTTGCCGTTTTTCTGTGGTCTTTTTACTTGAATTCTTTCTCTCTTGTGTTCATTTTCTTTCAAAAGCAAAGGAAAACAGACGCTTTGTCAAAAAATAATCTAATTTACTCTGTAAAGAAAGACAGAGGAAATGAAAAATCAATAAGTAATTTAAAGTTAACCCTTTAGGAAAAATTAATATTTCATCATCTTTAACCTTCATGTATTTAAAATCTTTCTCTATCAGAAATATTCATTAGAAAAACAGTTTCTGTATTCCGAATAAAATTTGTAAATACCGAACAAAAATTTCCCCATAAAAATTATGTATATCTATCAGTGGCGGGCGTTGACCAAAAAAAGAACCCTTCATTTTTAACCGAGTTCGAAAAAGGAGGAGCTTCTCAATTCGACTGAATTTTTTTTGTCTATGTTACCTGATATCTTCGCCAATTGTGAACTGATTTTCATGAATTTTTGCATTGGGTTCAGTCTAGTTTCCGATTGGAAAAAATATAAATTTCATTGGTATTGTACCTTTTTTGTTAGGTATATTCACGCATAACTTCTTTGTTTATGAACTGATTTTAATGATTCTTTCTGCGTTTGTATCAACATAGCTCCAAGGTAGTCAAGATACCTAACTATTTATTTATAATCTTTAAAGAATTTGGTGTCGGTTCTAGGTGAAACATTTTAATAGATAGTAAGTAAAAATATATTTTTCTAGGTGGATTTAACAAATAAACTTTTCTTTTGTAACTACTGATGATGGGCTCATAATCCGAAATATATATCGAGATAAAAACTCAAAACATATATTTGTTTTATTTGTGAAACCCACCTAGAAAAATATATTTTTACTTACTATCAATTTATTTATTTATTTTTATGCCTGTTCAGCGAGAACCTTTAGCCTCGTAGACCGATTTTGATGATTCTTTTTTTATTGGAAAGGGGGTACTTTAGGGGTGATCCCAAATTAATTGGGGTAGTTCTGATGATATGATCAATGACGAAATAACGTAAATCTCCGATTCTTATGAGCAAATAATCGAAATTATAATAAATAAAATCTTTTGTAAAAAAAAAAAATCTTAAAACATTCATTTAAGACTCGCAAACGTTTCGAGAGAAATTCTATATTTATGAATTGAATTTTATTTCGCCCGACACTTTGTCTTACGAGATGCATGCAAGGTATTATCTCAAGTCACTATTAATAACATCACTAAAAAGAGAAAAATAAAAATAATTTTTATAAAAAAAAAAAAAAATAAAACCGACTTCAAAAAAATTAAATGCAACAAATAAAATAATAAGAACTCAAAAATAAAATAAAATGTACTAAAAGGTATAAAATAATTATCTAATTTAGTTACAACTAAACGACGAAATTGTTAGATGAAATCACTTTTTGAAGTCGGTGCTAAACAAACTATATAAGCCAGCTTACCCGTCAAACGTAAGATTTGTCGAGTTCGATTCATAAATTGTATATTTTTGGCACCGACTTCAAAAAGTGATTTAATGTAAATATTTCGTCATTTAGTTGTAACTAAATTAGATAATTATTTTATAGCTTTTAGTGCATTTTATTTTATTTTTGAGTTCTTATTATTTTATTTGTTGCATTTAATTTTTTTGAAGTCGGTTTTATTTATTTTTTTTTTTTATAAAAATTATTTTTATTTTAAATTTTATTTTAGTCCTTTTTCCTTTTTGCAAATTTCATCGAATACGGACGGCATCAGAGAATTTTTCGTTATTTTTCAAATTTAACATTAGATTTTTTGACACGGTATGATAATACTGTAAATATTTTGAAATTTCATGGACCGCTCGCCACTGATATCTATTGAAACCAAAGATAATGACTCAGGAACCTTCAAGTTATAAATGAACCTAATATTGTGGAAGAAAATTATTTAAAATTATTAATTAAATCGGTGGTCAGATAGGCTAGGCGGTAGCGTGACAGCGAGCTAACCAGGGGACCCGGGTTCGAATCCGACTCGAGGCATCCAGCTAAAATCTGACCCCGGGGGGTAGAGACAAATTAAAAAAAAAATATAACTAGTATCGTAATTAGGCTTATGGCTAGAAAGGCCTAAAAGCAAAAAAAAAAAAAAAAAAAAAAATTAAATCGGTAAATAAACAAGTAATTTGTTAATTTTATTTTGCACTGTATTTTAATGAAGTCCAATCTAATATTTGCTCCTTATAAATAACGTTTTGGTCCAAAATCAAAAGTCAAATGGTTATTCCTAGAATATACAGAAATTAATAAAATCATCTTTAATAGTCTAAAACAAGTTTGGACTTGTCTTTCGCATCCTTGCTGGTCTCTACCTGTAAAGAAAGAGAAATGATTCTATCCACACCATTTTTAGTTAATTCTTTTCGATCAGATTTTATTGAAAGAATCGCTCAAACGCACATTTATTAAATACAAGCTGTCGACCGGGTCTTCGGCCCGGCTGCCGTTGACAGGAGCATCTGGTTCTGTCTTGTTAGGGCCTCCGTTGAGTGCGTTATGGTGCGTGTCCACGCCCCCCACCAAGTTGATGAGGCACTAACAATCAATAGCAGAATTTGTCTATGGGAATACAATTACTGTACCTGGTGATTTTCTATCCAAAAAGGACAGCATAACAAATTTCAATAAAGACGACTTCGTAAAAAATCTGAGAAAAAAATTAAAGATTTTGAGACCACTACCCAACCCTCAACTTCACAGAAAAAATGTTTTCGTAAGCAAAGATTTGAAAACGTGCTCACATGTCTTTCTTAGGATAGACAAATTAAAAAAGCCATTCAGAGAAACGAAACAAAATGTCAATTTTAAAAAATACAAATTCTTTAATAATCAGAAAGAAAAATCGAGAATAAATCTTTATTTTATTTGTTGCATTTAATTTTTTTGAAGTCGGTTTTATTTTTTTTTTTTTATAAAAATTATTTTTATTTTAAATTTTATTTTAGTCCTCTTTCCTTTTTGCAAATTTCATCGAATACGGACGGCATCATAGAATTTTTCGTTATTTTTCAAATTTAACATTAGATTTTTTGACACGGTATGATAATACTGTAAATATTATTATAAACGGCCTTGAATTATAATCTTTGTCCCCTCCACCCCATTCTAACCTATTTTGGATATTTGATTTTGGCCCCAATAGATTGATTACCAGTGTCTTTAAAAGTAACTGTACAAAATTTGCAAAAAGGTGTGGAAAAGGGTGGTTGGGTGCATTTTTTCAAAATGAAATGTAGATAATAAAGCAATTTCCATTTTGTTTTTAACTGATAATTTTGTTAAGGGAGAATGGTGTGGGTTCTTGGTGAAACTTATTAAATAAAGTAAAGAACATTTTGAAATTTTTTTTAGAAACTTTTGAAAATTTAAAATATAAAATAGTAGTTAGGTTTCACATAAATAAAAGTGAACTCCTGAGAAGATGTGCCTATTTATACTCCGAAATATATATAGAGTCGTGCTAAACAAACATCTGATCTTTTATGTGGAACCTACCTAGTATTATTAATTTTAAAAAGTTTCTAAGAAATTTTTCAAAATTTTCGTTATACTTTTATTTAACTGTTAATGTTCAAAATTCCACCACTATCGAAATAAAAGTAGATTTGTTAGAAAACATACAAACCAACTTCTTTATATATAAAACTAGCTGCTTTTAAACAAAAGTTGTCACATCCCCTACAACTTTCCTCATAATAAAATTTGCCGTAGAGTTAATAATTTAGGAGTTATTTGATAATATTCATTCATGCGTCCCCCCAAACCCCCTTTTGGTGTAATATCAAAACGTTATATAGCTATAAACCTAAGTTAGAAGACATCTGATCCAAATATAAAATTTCATGATAATCCCTTCAACCGTTTTTACGTGAATCGTGAGCAACTTTTCGCAGAAACCACGGAAACATACAGACAGACAGACATACAGGAATTTCGTTGAGGGTGTTTTCGTTCATAACTTTGCTTGAAACGTGTGCAACCAAAATTTGGCGTGGTTTGGAGCAATGTACAGACAAAACCTTAATTATATATATGTTATATAGATAGATTATAGGTTGATATAAATCAATAGTTACAGAAAAATATTTTCTTTTATCAATGATATTATTTTTAAAGCAGAAGTAAATACTCTCCAAAGAAATCCCAAGATGTTGTCATCTATTAGACTCGAGATTGGATTGATAATTTTTAATTATATATCAGAAAGGTTGAGTAAATCCCCTCGAGAATCGAACCCGATACCATAATTTTAATTCCATGGCATTTGGCTTCCCATAGAAAAATTTATTTTTCAGGGCAAGTGGAACTTGTCCATCTTTTCTTCGAAAATACACAAATCAATCAATAGATTTTTTATAGATTTATTCATTGTATGAATACTGATGCAGACGACACTCTATTAATAGCTAATAATCTGGAAGATCTACAGAGGCTGCTAGAATGAACAACCGTCGTGAGTGAAGAGTATGAGCTAAAACTGAATGTGGCCAAAACAAAATATATGGTCATCAGTAAGAAGATAAACCCATATGACACCGGACTAAAAGTTAGCAACAACCCTCTTGAGAGAGTGCAATAAATTAAATGCCTAGGTTGCACTATAAATGATAAATGGAATCACTATGTGGAAATCAAACAGAGAATTGAAATGGCACGTAATGGATTCCAGCGAATAAGACCTCTGCTGTGCAGCCACAACCTCAGTATGGATTTGAGGATGTGGCTAGTAAGATGTTACGTGTTTCCGGTTCTTCTATATGGAATGGAGGCCTGGACTCTTAGGGCCAGTTGTATGTCGGTTGGTAAACTCTTTTTAAACGTTGACAAAGGGTAAAACCTTAAAATTCATCTTGTGGTGGAATGACCAATCAGATGACAGGCACTTTCATCTGATTGGCCATCCCAGTCCCTCCATTTACCATCTACCCTTTGTCACTTGTAAAAAGCATTTAGAAAGCGACATACAACCGGCCCTTACATAAGCGACAAGTAATATAGTGCAGGCATTTGAGATGTGGATATACCGACGAATCCTGAGAATATGGTAAGTTGGATAGATAGAGTTACAAATGAAGAGGTTTTAAGAAGAATGAAAAAAGATAAAGAATTAATAAATAACATGAAAATTAGAAAACTATCGTACTTCAGCCATGTATTCTTCTTCTTCGAGTGCTATACCCGAAACGGGTGTCGGCGCCTCTCCGCATATACCTGTGCTGAGTGTGTTTTAGTTGTTTTTACACAGATATACGGGACCTACTTTTTAACGAACGACTAATTTGGAGAGGTGACTAGGCAATTATACTCTTGGTAGGTTGCCATTACTTTCCAAGAGAAGGCGACTGCAAATATCTATCTGCCGAGACTCGGTCTCGAACCAGCGATCTCCGAGTCAGCGACCCGACACTCTAACCACTGACCCTCGCCATATATATATATTACGTAACTCTAAATACCAATTTCTACAGCTTATTATTCAAGGGAAAATAGCCGGTAGACGGGGACCTGGGAGAAGAAGGACATCATTGTTAAAGAATAGGCGGCAATGGTTCGGGATGACTTCCTTGGAGTTGTTTCGGTGCGCCGTCAATAAAACAATCATAGTCATAATGGGCGCCAACATTCGCTGAGCGGATAGGCACCAGAAGAAGAAGAAGAATACTAATGGAAGTAGATCTTTCGCCTCTTGTCTTTTTATTATAAAAAGAAAATTTTATTATAGCTTGTCAATAGCCCAGGCAAAATTAAATAGCAACGCAGAAACGTTGTTGAGCATTCCAATAAGATTATCTCATTAAAAATATTTAATTAAGACGGCTTCTGCTAAAACTTTTCTTCAAATAAAAAAGACATTATTCCTTTTTAATGGATTATCGTAAATATGAAAAAGAGCTATTCAAAACCGCTTTTCATACGAAATCTCTCATCTTCTAATGGATTAATAATTTGAGTGTACATGTTTATGACTTTAACGCCCTTGTGTTATTAAAAGAGAGTATTTATTATTATTGAGGTCGCGACAGTTCACTTTAATAGCTAAGCTCCTTTTTATTCGTATAATACATTAACAGATGAAATAAAAGTGATATTTATTTTTAAGTACCCTCATTTTTCATTTCTTTAAGTTTTATTCCTCGTTATGGTTTTAATGGGAGAATAATTGTTTTGAACATAAATTTGTAATTATATATTCATTTGTATTTTATAATAATTTTTAAGGATTTAGGTGTCGGTTCTAGGTGAAACATTATAAGTAACTTAGGAGGAGAATTTTATACTGGGTGTCTGTTTTTATTTATTTAGATATTTGTTTTATTTTTTGTGATGTGTTATGGAGAAAAGAAGTTTAATATGAGCTAAAATTGCCGATATAAATAGACTTTAAATTTCTTAGAAAATCTACAAGTAGGTGTCATCTATTAGATCCGAGATGGAATAAATTATTTTAAATAATATCTCAAAAGAGTTGTTTTTACCCCCTCGAGGATTGTATTCTAGTTTCAAAATTAGCAATTCGGCCCAATTGGCTACTCTGTGATACGAACCCCTCTGACATATGTATAAATAAATATTTCACTCAAAAATTTTAATTTGTTAAATGTTGCGGTTTAGTGATTCTAAATTTAAAATGCAATGGCGTAGCCACGGAGGGGGTTTCTAACCCCCCCCCCCCCCCAAGGGCAGGACAACGACAAACCATTTCTTATGGCAAACTAACCGTAATTAAATATATTTCATATGTTTAAAATCAATAGCTATGTTCGAGTTTAATTTCTTGAAATACCTATTTGAATTGAGAGTTTTTGCCGAGGGTAGCAGAATTTTTATATATTGAAAGAGACAATAAAAGAGTGTGACTTCTGCTGGAATTATAAATTTTAATTATAACGTTATAAATAAAATTTATAATTCCAGCAGAAGTCACACTCTTTTATTGTCTCCTTCAAAGTACTTATTTGTTTTAATAAAAAAAAAATCCCCCACTAAATATTTTGCTTCGTGCATTGACCCCCCCCACCCCATGAAAATTTTCTAACTACGCCACTTTATATATGTAGTTTAAAAAAAATGGTAGAGTATTTCAAATTTCTTCAATATTCTTACCGCAACCACTTGGTCCTCAAATTCGATTCCCCATAGGGATAAACACAACTCTTCTGGCATAAAATTAAAATTTCTTCCAGAACTTAAGTGACTTGATTTAAATTTTTCATTAAATTGAAGGGTTGGTTTTGTCACAAATATAATAAAACAATAATTTCAATAACTATTAGAATTATTTAATTGATAACTATACAGTTTCGGTCACCACTGGTCGACCATCCTCAGTAGTTCTAAAAATTGAAATGAAACATTTATTTACAATTTTTCTTTTTATAGAGAATTATATAATACAAATTTTTTTTTTTTTTTTTTTACAATAATTTGAAATCATACATACATCTCGTTCAAGAACCGGAATTTGTCATTTCACATGAAACATTCATTCTTAAATCTTCAATATAGATACATCACACAATTCATTACAATCACACACATACATATATATAGCAACAATTTATAAAAACGTTTATCACTGAACTAGAAACTATTTTGAATTAATGATTATATTAAATATTATTTTCAATTTTATTTTTTTTCTAATTATCTCATTGCATCGTCAATTATTATACAATTAAAAAACCCATTATAAATAATCCATTCTAGAAACACATTATAAGATAAATTCATTCTTTATTTTTAATTTTTTATTAATGAAATATCAAAATACACATCTCCCTATTACATTTTTCTTATAAAATCAATACATGTTTAATCAACATACTAAATCAAATCAATATTCTCACAACAATGACACAATGAGACTATAACATTCTGATATGTTTTCCGAATCCATTTTGAAATTTACACAATTATCGATATCCTTCAATATATAAAGAGATTCTTTTATTTTTCTCTTGGTCCAATTTTTCTCATAATCTAGTATCTTTACTCTTTCAAAATCGAAACTATGCTCGTTGTCAATAGCATGAATGGATAACGCGGAGACCAATTTATTTCCATTAATTGATGAAATATGTTCTTTAATTCTTTGTCTCAAATGTCTTGAAGTCTCACCTATATATTTGTGTGTTTTTTTATCTTTTTTACATGAATCACAATCCGGTTCTTGAACGAGATGTATGTATGATTTCAAATTATTGTAAAAATAAAAAAATAAAATTTTGTATTATATAATTCTCTATAAAAAGAAAAAATGTAAATAAATGTTTCATTTCAATTTTTAGAACTACTGAGGATGGTCGACCAGTGGTGACCGAAACTGTATAGTTATCAATTAAATAATTCTAATAGTTATTAAAATTATTGTTTTATTATATTTGTGACAAAACCAACCCTTCAATTTAATGAAAAATAAAATTAAAAGTAATCCATTTCATCTTGGATCTAATGGATGTCAATATATCAGTTTTTTACAATATATCCGCCAATCTATCACATAAAAGTAGTCAAAACCTGTGTAATTATTTATCTAATTTTTTATTGGTCCATATCTCTGGGTAATTTGTTTAAAAATACTATACTTACACGAACCAATTAATATTTTTTTGTTATTTTATCTTACTTTAGTTCGGTATTAATTTGGGGTAGATCAATGTTGGTAGGTTTCAATAAACACGTCACAAACATTTAAGTATTCATTTTTCACCTTTTAAGAAAATGTTATTCCTCGTTATGGCTTTAATAATGGAATAATTGTTTTTGAAATGAAATTTCAATTCTTTATTCATTTTTTTTCTTCCAACAAAAAAGATTAAGATAAAAAGGAGACGAAGAGAGAGAGAAAGAGTAATTGGGGGGAAGGAAAGTGGAAATCTCTTGATCCGGCGCTTTCAGTTTGCCACCCGCTATCGTAAATTGAAATCCCTGCTGGGATATTAATCGTCCCGAGAAAAACCTATTAATGAATAAGCTCGTTTTTTTGACACTTGATTACTATAAAATCTACTAAAAGGCTTAACGCAAGTATACATTTTCCTCAAAAGGCAAACTACGTGAAAAAATGGCATAAACAGGAAATAATTCCCGGTAAATATTTTATTGCTGGAATACCTTTATTGGTACTCCAATATTACTACCCTAAGTTTTCCCCCAAATCTGTGTTGTGAAAATTTTTCTACGCGCCTCAAAATGAGAAAATTTCAGAGTTTTTTCAGTTTTTCTTGAATAAAACTAAAATGGCTTATCAATTCAAAAAGATATCTATTAGCTAAATTAAAGCTCTTTAAATTACGCGTAAAATCATAAAAATTTCATCTATTTAGGTTCAGTAGAACCAGCACTAGCGCCTGTCAAAAAACAACCCCCGGGATCACTTTTGAATATCCCTAAAACTCGCACTTTTTTCAATTTTTTCCCATTTTGACCATGAAGGAGCATGTTTTCGACAAAGACGACTCAATATATTTTTAAACTAGATTACATTTGCTACCTATTTAAATAAAGTTTTATTTTAATTGGATAATTGTAACATGATGTTGAAGTTTTGAAAAAAATTGCAGTTTTACTTTCATAAAATAAAAGTCACTCATCCTAGAAACTTGAAATCCCTATCTCATTGTCTAGGAAATTTCATTGACTTAAACGTTTACTTGAACCACTTTTTTGTTAAAATTCTTAGATTTATAGATATCCAGCATTTTCCATGGCGATTTTGAGGATTCTGATCATATATTATACTATCCGGAAAATGTAGGATATCTATAAATCTAAGAGTTTTATCAAAAAAGTGGTCCAAGTAACATTCAAGTAAATGAACTTTCCTAGACAATGACATAGGAATCAAGATTTTAGGATTAGTAGTTTTCATTTTATGAAGAAAAAACTGCTATTTTTTGAAACAATGGATCATTTCTTGTCATGGAAAATGCTGGATATCTATCAACCTAAATAGATGAAATTTTTATGCTTTTAGGTGTAATTTAAAGAGCTTTAATTTATCTAATAAATATCTTTTTGATTTGATAAGCCGTTTTAAAGTTATTTAAGAAAAAAATGAAAAAACTCCAAAATTCTCTCATTCTGAGGCGAGTAGAAAAATTTCCACAACACAGATTTGGTGGAAAACTTATGGTAGTAATATTGGAGTATCAATAAAGGTATTCCAGCAATAAAATGTTTACCGGCAATTATTTCCTGTTAAAATTGTAATTTGCCTGGACTAAAAGACGTATGTAAGGGTTAACTTATGATTAAATCGCATTTTGTCGTACAATAAACTTTCTAATCACACCTAAAAATCTTAAACACTCAATTAGAATACTCTGTAGGTATTTATTGCAAGATGGGTTGAAGTAATTTGAATGATCCATTTCCTTCATGTAAAAATATAGTAGGGAATAATAACCCCAAAAGACAAATAATAATATGAAATGCAAGAGACGCTCAAAGCTTGGATTAATTATTCTATTAATTAAAATTGATTTTTTTTAATATTTTTTGGTCCAATACTATGTAATAATAATAATTTAGATAAAAAAATTGATAACGGAAAGTTCATGTTCAATTTATTTTTTACTGATTATCTTCCTTTAAATAAAAATATTCTTTTATATTTTCTGTTTTAGAGAATCGAGCCCACCTGGAAAAATGCATTCAAGATAATCGGAATGAAAAACGGTATTTTATTCATTTGAGTGGCGGATATTGACCAGGGCAGACGCGGAGGCATCCATTCTTCTAAGGTAAGAGCAAATCGACTAAACTCTAATTAATTTTTGATATATCATTAATACTTTAATTAGTAAAAGTGATATTTAATATTACGACATCATATTATACTAAAATCAGCCAAATCTCACCATGAACACTTAATCTTTTATCAAAAATAGTTTAATAAAAAATAAAAGGCAAATCTTTCGGTCAATATATGAACAAACTAAGTTAATTATACTTGTTAATTTCACCTTTTCTCTATCCGATCGGCTATTTGAACCCGTGATAAATAATAGACAAACTATTTAAAATTAAAAAGACTTATGATGAGGTTCAATCCTTCCAAACTATAGTCTCTAATTTACAATATATATACTTATATTCTTTATATAATATTATATGTATATTAGGGTGGTCTTTATTTTGCGTATAATCGAATTTTTACGCGGACAAGGGCTCATATGGTTCGAAATAAATAAAAAAAATATCCCCCAAGTTTCAAGTCTCTATCTTTTTTTTTTTTTTTTTTTTTTTATTGATATTGATGTGAGGAGGAGATACACCAGAAGGTGGATCCCCTAAAGGCCAGTATGGGCTGGCCCCTCCATCGTGAAAAGAACAGAGCAGAAGGAAAAGAAGCCGGAATCACGAGCCAATCTCAGAAACTTAGATACAATTCAATATCCAATTTACTAAGGTTTTAGGGGCTTCGAGCAGTGGTAAATTCTCCGCGCGATAAATTCGGTTGAATTTATCTCCCACTTAATTTTTATTACCAGACCCTATACTTACAGAAAAAATGTCTGGGTATAGCCGGGAATCGAACCCGAGACCTCCGGGTTGCCAGTCAGTTACTCTGACCATTAGACCACGGAGGCGGACATCTCGATTATAACCTGTGCCCCCCATCGAGGTAAATTTCTCATCTAAATAACATGGGGTTTTTGACATTAAAATATCAATTTTTTTATTCCGGCCAAAGTAATAGTTCAAAAAAATTGAAACTCTGTAGACTATCCTTATAATACTAGCTATTCATTAGAATTATTAACGATTTTTAGCTATTATAATTTTGGAGTTACAGCTAGATAAAATACTGATATAAATCTTAGTGTTACTAAGTTATAGACTCCAAAATTATAATAACTAAAAATCTGTAAAAATTCTGAGGGATAGTTACTATTATAAGGATAAAGTTTACAGAATTTCAAATTTTTTGAACCATTATGTTAGCCGGGATAAAAAATTGATCTTTCAATGTCAAAACCCCTATTTAGATGAGAAACTTACATCGCTGGGGACAGAGGTTATAATTGGGATAGAGACTTGAAACTTAAGGATATTTATTTTTTATTTTTTTTGAAACATATGAGCCCTTGTCCGGGTAAAAATTCGAAAATACCCAAAATAAGGACCACCCTAAAGTATATGTATGTATAAATCAGAGGACAACCTCATTGATTTACATTGATGAATCAACGACCCTGCTACTCTCGGCAAAACAAATTTTTTTCAATTAGAAAATCTTAAGTTGTTTACTTATAAATAAAGATCTTTGGTACTCTCAGCCAAAATACCATTTTTTTCATTCAGGTCTTCCTCTACTTCGATGTCCTAATTATTGCCCTACAATTTAAATTAATTTTATCTGTGAAAGTTACCATGGACTTTGTGTCTGAATCTATCTAAATATCTTAAAAACAGATGAAACTATTTCGTTAAAAAAATTGAGCGAAACCATGGCCTTTTGGTCAACAAAAAATCCCCAATGAGTGAACATAGAAAAAATTCTATTATATTATATTATAGTCATGAAGTTGTAATATATTTAGCTCTGTAGATAAGGTGCAAAACAACATATTAAATCTTTAAGTAGATTAAAAGGGAGCTAGGGTGTTATTTAGTCGCCGAGTTACAGGGGTTTCGAATACAAAATATTAAATAAATTAAAATGCGGAATGTGATGATTATTACCTATAACACTGCTCAATAAAATTAAACAAAAATGTGTCCCCGTAAACCTAACAATGGATTCCAGTAGAGTATTATACCCTGATTATATTATCATTCAATTTCCAGATTTTTACAACACGTCAGAATTTTGAGATATTATTGGTGAAAAAGGCAATTTTGACCTATTTTCGAGTCCCATTAAATATTAAACAGCAATATTTGAAATCAAAATATTTTGTTGGCATAATAGAAAAGAGCTCTCTTTGATTTTCAAATTTTCACTCGTTTATAGCTCAATTAGAACTTGAGTTATTATAACTACAAAACTAAGACCTTATGTTTTTATCTATGTTTATTATCCTTTATAATCATGTAGTTTTAGTTTTTTAGTTACTCGAATTCTAATTGAGATAATTAAAAAGAAAGCTGTTTTTTAATACGGCAAAAAAATATTTTGATTTCAAGTATTGCTGGTTAATATCTAATGGGACTCGAAAATAGGTTAAAATTGCATTTTTCGTCATTTTGACCGTTAACATCTCAAAATTCTGACGTGTTGTAAGAAATCCGGAAATTCCATGATAATCAAGGTATAAAACTTTACTGGAATCCATTGTTAGGTTTACGGGGAGAAATTTTTGTTTAGTAGTGTTATCAGAACATATTTTCTAAAAAAAATCGGAACTCTTAGAAAATTCAGCGTTAATTCATATTCTTGAACACTCCTATACTAATGAAAAAAAAAATTGGAAAAATATAGTTGCTTTATGAAATAATAATAAAAGCTTATACGAGTATCATAACACATGTCGACGAAAATTTGTAACCATAAACCTCCACAATGGATTCCAATGGAGTTTTATACGCTGATTATCATTCAATTTCCCTATTTTTTTACAATAGCTCAGAATTTTGAGATGCCTTTTATCGGTCAAAACGACGAAAATTGCCATTTTGACCTATTTTCGGATCCTATTATATGTACTCCAGCTCGGCGGGCAATAGAAAGCCAGACATCGTGGCAAAGGATGCGGCGGGGGTGGTGTGGGTTTTGGACGTCCAGATCGTCTCCGCGCTTGCATGACTGGGTGTTGCCCACCGAAACAAAATAGAAAAATATAGGGGCAACTCCAGTCTGGTGGATAATATTGCGGAGCGATTTGGCGTCGGGGCGGGCTCGGTCAGGGTGGAGGCCATCACACTCTCGTGGAAGGGAGTGTGGTGGCATAAAGCGGTGGAGTCCCTCATCGCCCTGGCTATATCCCAAAAAACAATAAACGATTTGACGTATAGGGCGATGAGGGGATCTCTTCTTAATTTTTACACTTTCGGCAGAAGAACATGGAGAGCGGGTGGCGTATGATTATTTTTTGTGAATAAAAAAAAAAAAAAAAAAAAAAAAAGAAATGTGAAATGTATTAAACAGCAATATTTGAAATCAAAATATTTTGTTGACGTAATAGAGAACATCTTCCTCTTTGATTTTCAAATTACTACTTGTTTTTAGCTCAATTAGATAATTAAGAAATATTATAATTATAATTAAAAAACTATAACTACGTAAAGGATAATAGACATAGATAAAAACATATGATCTTATTTTTTAGTTATAACCCGACTTCTAATTGAACTAAATTCAAGTAGTAATTTGAAAATCAAAGAAGGCTGTTTTCTATTATGTCAACAAAATATTTTGATTTCAAAAAATATTGCTGTTTAATATCTAACGGGACTCGAAATTAGGCCAAATGGTCTTTTTTCGTCGTTTTGATATCTTTCTTCAAAACTCTGACCTGTTGTAAAATCAGAAATTAGCAATACATGTCTCAGCCACCCGCTCTGAATCTTAATTAATTTGTTCTGAAGCCGAAAGTGTGAAATATTTGTAAATAAATTTGTGTAATCATCTTTTGTATTGTAAGAGGCGACCCGCTCCTCGGAGGCCCAATAAATAAAATAAAATTAAACAGCAATATTTGAAATCAAAATATTTTGTTGACCTAATAGAAAACATCTTCCTCTTTGATTTTCAAATTACTACTTGTTTAGCTCAATTAGATAATTATAAATATTATAATTATAATAAAAAAACTAAAACTATGTAATTATAATTGATAATAAACATAGATAAAAACATATGATCTTATTTTTTTAGTTATAACCCGAGTTCTAATTTAACTAAATTCAATTAGTAATTTGAAAATCAAAGAGGAAGCTGTTTTCTATTATGTCAACAAAATATTTTGATTTCAAATATTGTTTTTTAATATCTAACGGGACTAGAAATTAGGTCAAATGGTCTTTTTCGTCGTTTTGACCAATAATATCTCAAAACTCTGACCTGTTGTAAAAAATCAGGAAATTGCATGATAATAATCAACGTATAAAACTACTGGAATCCATTGTTATAGGTTTACGGTTAGGATTTTTGTTTAATTTTTATCGTGCAGTGTAATCATTAATTGAAAACATCAAATTGGTCTCTCTCTCTCTCTCTCTCTCTCTCGGCTATTGAACAAAATTGTATTTATGTTCGGGCTTTAGAATTCGCGTATCATTGAACAAATACAAAAACTAATTAACATTGAAATTTAATTGCCCCGTTAGAAGAGTGTTTTCATCAAATATTTCTAAAGGAAAACTTTGATTTATTTTATTCCAGATTAATTATAATATAGATATTATTTCATCATGTAGAAAATATATAATTGAAAGAAAAACTCAAAACGTTGAAACTTGGTATGCTCAAAGTTTAGTGATTTGGGAATATTTTTCTTATACAAAAAACGGTTTGAGCTAAAAAACTAAATCTTGTTAAAAAAAGTGCAGGTTAATAATTATTATTAATATAAATTTTTCTAGTGAATTCAACCATTTATATCCAGATAAAGCTCCCCGCATAACGATTAAATTGTCATTGATTTTCTATATTTTTCAATTCGAAATTGGGAATTTAGAAAGTTTTTTGCTATGAAAATACAAATATTTTGTCAACAAATCAAACTTTCTACGACCTTTGGTATATCATAAATCATAATCATTGAAATCCAGATTGATACAAAGAAAGACTGAGAGAGAAAAATTAAGACAAAAATATTTTTCTTCTCGATTGAAACGTTATTAAGCACGAATAAAACAAAATGCCAAGCTTAGTCCACCAGGTGTTTGTTTTTTTAATTAATCTGCATTTATAAATTCTCAATTGATTCAAAAAATCAAACAGGGCATTTTCCTTTCATTGTCATTCAGATCACATAATTTAAAAAGTAATGGGCCGATTTGCTTGAAATTGATATCAATGTAAAGCTAAATAAATAAGCTTTAAAGATATATTTATTTGATAAATATCGGCTTGGCCATTTAAAAGAAAAACGACTTTGTATGCGCGCTTAGAGGTTGAGTCGATTTAGCTGCTCCCGAGTGTATTAGGAGTAGAAGTAACAGTAAAGTTGGCAAAAAAAAAACTAAGCGAAACTATTGGACTTTGGTCTACAAGAAAGCCTTATAGAATGAATGAACATCGAAAAAATTATTTTTACGAAATATTAATTAATTTTTCAAATTGTCTGTTACCACATGTAGTTTTTTAGTATTGAGATTAAGAGGTGATTAGATTGCCGATGATCTCAAAATTAATTAAGGGGGTTGTTCTTAAAAAATTAAAATTAATTTTTAATCTCCCTAATTAAGATAACAAATAAACTCTAATAGTTTTTTAAATTCATTTAATAAACTAGATGGCAAGGGTACCGAATCTTGGAAAAAGTTTAACCTTTTTCCTCTGAATCTAGAAATTTCAAAATCTAGGTAGGCTTGAAAATCCATTTATTTTGATACTAGACCAAGCTTTATATAACTTATTTTCATTCTCGACTAATCGTGTTTGCAAACAAATTGATTTTTCGGATAAATTTCATAGCCATCGAGTAAACAGTGCTTAGCCTACCAAGTTAAAATTATAAAATAAATAAATAAATAAAATAACAAAATATTGAAATCAGCTTGTTTGTCAAAAAAAATGTTGGACACAATAGATGAAGGGGCATTATCTAATGAATTCCAAAATAATTCCACATAATTTCAAAGACGGTGCCCAGGTAACACACAATATCCTAAGAATATTCTAAGAAGATTTAAATGTCCTTAGAATATCCTTAGAATATTCTGAGGATATTGTGGTTACCTGGGTGTACACCTAATTCCATTCTCGGTTCACCACTCGATTTAAGTTATAATTGAATAATTTAAAAAAAATCAGTATTTAATTATTAGTTTATTTCATGTGTCGATAAATAATAAAAAGTAACGTTTATAATTTTATTTTCAGAAAAAGTATTCATCGAAATAGATAATTCGGCCGAGCGGCTTATTTTTTAACGGGACATTTGGCGAGCAGGGCGCAATCAATCAGCCGTCTTCTGGCTCATGGGAAACATTAGACCGCTAAAGAAGTAAGTTATTTCTCTATTACTAATTACTATTATTAATTACATATTTATATTGTATGATAAAATATTAAATTTTATCTATTCCAGAATTGTTCGCGTTCGTTTCGAGTTTTCTTTAATGCTTGGACAAACCAACTGGTTCAACCTCGCTTTCTCCATCTACTCACCTGCAAACTCTGGACCAAAGGTAAGCTTTTCAACTTTTTTTTTAATATATAGGCCTTATCTCTCCTTTCAAAGAAGATATTTTTAATTATTTTTGTTAAGCAATTTGAACCGCGAAAGTTAAATAATATGATAAATATATATGAATCTATATATATAAACAATTTCCTATGTTAATTCTACATTAAGAAAATTATTTTATTATTTTTTGATTTTATTTGAAAAGGAAAAATGAAAAATCATGCTCTATTTATTTTTCCTTTTCAAATAAAATCAAAAAATAATAAAATAATTTTCTTAATGTAGAATTAACATAGGAAATTGTTTATATATATATATAGATTCATATATATTTATCATATTATTTAACTTTCGCGGTTCAAATTGCTTAACAAAAATAATTGAAACTTTCAGTTTAAAAAATCAATTTGTCTAAAGATATTTTTAATTTACCATACATGCTTTGGTCAAGTATTCTAATCGTGCATGAAAAAAGTGTTTTTGCTTCGTTTTTTCAAAATATCTAAAAAAAGGCTTAAACTATGGTAATTAAAAAAAAAATAATCGAAACCATGTCGTTTCGGTCTACAAAAACCCCTTAAAGAGGGAATTTCGAAAAAGTTATATTTTATGAGATATTAATTATTTTGTCAAAATGTTTGTTTGGACGTTAGTAAGTTAACAACTCAACTCTCTATCTCGAAAATTAGTGTACCTTTACTAAAAATCGGAGGTGATGCTCATACTTGAGAACCATTGCAAAATAAGCCGATTGAAACGTCGTATTTATATCTATTATATTATTTGTTCTTGTTAAATAAATAATTATAATTATGTGTGATTTTAACAAAAGTTCAACTCTTAATAAAATTAGATATTATTAATTGGTAATGAGCAAGGAAGTTCATTTAAATAATTAAATTATAAAATTGTCTATCTTAATAAAACCAAATTATCTGAAACTTTATATTAACAGGTTCATTATTTAAAAAGAGATATGTAATTATTTTTTTAGGGTATCACAATGGCGGGTGGTGAGGGGGTGTAAAAAATAGAACTATCAAATAAATTACTAGGGAGGTTTCTCAAAAAACTTATAGTAGTAGTAATTTATTTTGAATTTTATTTAATGTGTTTCACTTCGAACCAACTTTCTCCCTGGTCAAAATGAGTCAATCTTAGATTCTTTCATCGATTTAGGTATACGAAATTTCGCATATAGTATGTACCCTTTACGATATGACTCTTTATGTGAAATGGATAATAATAAATTAAATGAAAAAATTTTCAAACAAAAAAATACTAGAAAGCTATATTTACTCTTAATTAGGTTGGAGTAAGTGGTGTTTCACAAGGAGAAAAAATTAAAATACTAAGATTTAACCAACCTAATATAATTTTAACAATGTTTCACTATAAACCAACACCACGTTCCCTAAATTTGATTTATATATTTACTCTATAGAAGAGTCTCATATTTAAAAGAAGATATGATTAATTGGTAATGGGCCCAAAAGAAAGACAAGACATATTTTGTTAAATATAAAATATAAGAGAAGGGGCAGGTATATGGTAAAGTTATTTGGATGGCCACATTAGTTTATTTTGTAAATATAAGAAAACCGATTATTTATGACCTTCAAAATACATGGGATATCAAAATCATTTTAATTTGTCGTTCATAAACAAAGAAAACACATTAATAGAATTTTTTACATTTTTACTCGTATATTCCCCGGTTTTGGATTACCATTACGTATGAATAGAGTAAAAATGTGAAATGGCTGAATCTATGGGAACGCCTGGAAGATATGCAACCTGTAACACTAGCAGGCTATTTTGAATATTTAACTAAAGAGATAAATACAATAGAATTTACTCTTTTCTTAAGTAAAACATAAAAATATGGTATAATATTAGTTTATGTCGTTAATTATTTTTTTTTATGAAATTTTTCATTTTTATAAATAAGTTTTCAAAGATTTTAATTCATTTTCACTTTCATGATAAAAAAAAAAACATTTTTTTTATTTGGAACCCCATAAAAAATTTAACCCTTTTCAAAATAATTATCAGATTAAAATTTAAAAAAAAATTTATTTCGTGGGAAATAATTATCTATATAATAAAAATGAATTTCTTTTTCTTTGTAAGCGCAGATCTCTCAAATGCCTGGACCGATTTGGCTAATGTTTTTTTTTTAATGTTTGTAATAGTCCAATTCAGGTTAAAACGTACAAAAAAATTGGAAAAGTTGCCCGGAAAATTGGAAAATTCAGGAAAAACTAAAAAGAGTTCAGGTTAGCCAACATAGCTTGCCAAACAATAAAAGAACTAAACTAGCAAAAAAAAAACTGCAACAAAGATTTAAAAAACTATCTATTTTTTAACCGACCTCAAAAAAGGAGGAGGTTCTCTATTCGACTGAATTATCTCAGCCAATTGTGAACCGATTTTGAAAATTTTTCTTGCATTGGGTCCAGTCTAGCTTCCGATTGGTCATATTTTTTTTCATAGGTATTAGACCTTTTTTGTTAGGTTTGTTCAGTCCTAACTTCTTTGTTTATGAACCGATTTCGATGATTCTTTTTTTATTGGAAAGGGTGTATTTTAGGGATGGTGCCATATTAATTTGGTTAAGTTCTGATGATTTGATCACTTCTAATAACATCACTAAAAAGAGAAAAATAAAAATAATTTTTAAGAAAAAAATAAAACCGACTTCAAAAAATTAAATGCAACAAATAAAATACACTAAAAGGTATAAAATAATTATTATCTTATTTAGTTAAAACTGAACGACGAAATATTAACATGAAATTACTTTTTGAAGTCGGTACCAAACAAACTGTACCTATAAGCAAGCATATCCTCCAAACGTATTAAATAAGATCCGTCGAGTGTGATTCATGAAAGGTATATGTTTGTCACCGACTTCATAAAGTAATTTCATGTTAATATTTCGTCGTTTAGTTGTAATTAAATAAGATAATAATTATTTTATACCTTTTAGTGTATTTTATTTGTTGCATTTAATTTTTTGAAGTTGGTTTTATTTTTTTCTTAAAAATTATTTTTATTTTTCTCTTTTTAGTGATGTTATTAATAGTGATCATATCTTCAGAACTTGACCATTATAAAGGATTATTGAAACTATACTAACTAAAGTAACTGAAAGGAATTAATTAGCTTTTGGAATTTCTATAAAAATATATTTTAAAGATTAAAACCAAAAATTCAATTAGCCCGTATAATTCTTTAAAGAAAACAAAATCATTTGAAAACCCATTCTTATATTGTTTTGAAATCTAGCAAATTTCAGCCTATTGAAATTATTAAAAACCTATTTTGAGCCTAATTAAACCTGAATTTTCTATAATCTAATAATAAACTTTAAAAATTATTTTTTAGGATAATTCTCCCCAAATGACGATTTTTACCTTATTTATTGAATTTTTACAAGACAAAAACTTTATTTTAATTTAAGTTGAAAGGTTCTTTTTGCCGAATAATTGAGTAGCAGAAGGGGACAATAAAATATTGTCTTCTGCTGGAAAGATAAATTTTTTAAAATTCATTCATAAAAAGATATACTTTGTCCTCTTCATCAATCTATTACAATTAATTCACAAGAGTTAATATATGAAAGTGTTCTTTACACGTGTATAAAACATCAATAAAACAGCCACGTGGGGGTCCAGGGGGCGAAGCGGGCCTTGAAGCTAGTATTTAATCATTTCTAAATTTTAAGTTTTTATTTTTCACAAGCTACAATGATGTGACAGAATGATGTATATCGACTATAATAGGGTTTCCTTTTTCCTTTGTACGGAACCTTAAAAACTAATTCCGTAACGGCTGTGTAAGCTTTAATGGATTAGCATGTTTATTTGACTACAAAAAATGCTGCCTATTTTTTTTTTTTTTTTTATAAAATAGTTATTAACGTATCTAATAAGCGATATATCTAAAGCTGAATAGCTATTACAATAAAAACATTACGTGACATGTTAAAATCCCATGTAAAGTCAAGAAGCTAATTATCCCAGATTTAAAATTACCCAGGCTTAATCAAACAAAAGACACAGTGACGGATTATCTCAGTTTAAATTGGAATAGAGATTTATTGTGTAGGTAGTGTTTCTCTATAAAAACATTCACTTACTGTCTAAAATTATAATATTTAAAATAATAATTTATAATAAAAGACGGGACAAATTATTCTTGCTCAGATCAGGTGAAGAACTCGATCCGACACTGCTAGAAAATTTAAACCAAGTTCAGGTTAAATTGGAACGCCATTAATGGAATAAAATATCACTTAGTTATTTGAGGGTAAAAGAAAATTGTTTCATTGAAGAAGTAATTCAATATAAAAAGTTTCTGAAAGTTGATATTTTAATTTGATATATAAATTTAGGTAATCGAAGTATTTTTTTTAAGGATGGAGTTTTCCAGACCCAGTGAAGTAATTTATCAATAGAGTCACTATTGATTTTCCATTAATCTTTGAGATTACAATTTTTCAAGACTTTGGCCGAACCCCCCTCCTTTGGACTTTTATATTTTGAAATATCAAAGGGAATTGGACAAAATTAAATACACAGTTTTTATTAAATGGGCCAGACGTTTCGTCAATTTATTTTGACTTCCTCAGTAGACCATTTTATCACTCTTTGTCAAAAACAATTTCACTATAGATACGACAAAACATCATTAATTTTTTTTTAACATATTCTTGAATCAAATTAATCAACAATCTTGAACTTTTCTTTAACAATTAAAAAAAAATTACTTGGTAGGTTTCACATTAAGATATAAAAAATAAAACGAATTAATTTTTTATGTCTTAATGTGAAACCTACCAAGTATTTTTTATCCAATAATTTTAAAAAATGTTTCACCAAGTACCAACACCAAATTCCTTAAAAACTATAAAAAAAATTGTTGTTTTTATACAGAGATAGCATGTGGGTACTCAGGAAGTCAAAATAAATTGACAAAACGTCTGGTCCATTTAATAAAAACTGTGTTTATAATTTGGTCTAATTCCCTGCTATTCCTGTTACAAATCGTTACCTTAGAGAGTAAACCTGCTAACTCACAACAAGTAAATTTTACAGGGCAGAGAAAAAAACAAATAAAATTTAATATTGTTGTTATGGAAAAAAATATTTTTCACATTTTTTTCTACAACTTACGATCTTAATTTTAAGTAACAGTTTTACTTGGACGATGCTCCATCTCTTTTTATTTCGTACGGTATTAATATGTGCCATATGATAAAAAATGGAGTTAGCAGCTTTATACTCTAAGCCGACGAAATTAAACTTGTATTTAAATGAGTATATTTTATATAGAGATAAAAAAATATAATTTCGTCAAACTATCGCGAAAAAATGTATTTTTACACCCTTCGCACTTAACTATAGTATAAATAGAATAAGATCTAGGGAATTTTTTGGACGATTATTTCGGAATGAAAATAACATATCCCAAATTCTAGTCCAGTGATTCTAAACATTTTTTTCGTGATGGCACAATTTTAATAATTTAAAAATTTAATGGCACACTAACAATAAAATAAAATAATAGAATTTTATTTGGTTTATTGATTGATGTAACTATAAAATAAATTATCATAGGACATTCTGCATCCTGTAAAATGTTACTACTTCTTCAGTTTAAATGATGAAATAAATATTTTGATTAAATGTATTGTCAATTGATAAAGAAATGTAAAAAAATTAATAATTTTCAATTTTGGAGGGACCACTGCCTAGCAGCGGCGGCACACTTCAAGAATCTCACGTCACAGTAGTTGAGAATCACTGTTCTAGTGTCTAGTATAATCAGCACACACCCCCAAAGTGAAATTCTTCCTCACCGAGTCCAGTCGCTTTTACGGGTAATCATCTCTTAAAGTTGTCAAAAAACTGGAAAATAAAGTCATTTCAGAATATGTAAATTTAATTTTAGGACAATCTTAATGTCAATACGTAGGTACTATTTTTACCAAAGGACAAACAACATCATCTCTCAGCCGCCATGAAGTAGCAGAACCACCCGCAATATGTATGATAATTTCAAGTCATTTTAGAAAATCTGGCATTTTGACAGATGTTTCTTACACCTTTGTGAAAATATATTCGAAAAGACAGAATTAAATTCTAGTCTTTAGCCCTTAATATAACATCACAAATACCCCTAACTCAACCTACTTTTAAGCGTCAAAACCATATTATAAAAAACTTAATTTAATTATATAATAAACTGTCTTGCTAACGGAAAAATATTTTTACTCGCTAGCTAATTCAAGTCTTCTATAACATTAGTAGAATTTTTAAGCTGCGGTGCATATGTATAATGTATTGTATATATGTCGGAATGAATTTCGTCTTAAGCCAACTTTCTGCAGTGAGTACTCAGGTGAAGAATGCACCATTAGCTCTCACTTGTTCGAGAATCCTCACTTTACGCCCATGCCATTAAATATTCTATTTTAATACGATTTTAGGAATTTTTTTATATTATAAAATTTTATAAGCCCTCAAATGAACTTAGTCGAAAGTCATTGCGGTTTGTGATCAGGCAGTCAAACTTTATGATAAAGTTAAGAAAACGTATAAAATAGACATTCAGGGCTTTGAATACTACTTCGATTAGATGAAGAAAAAAAAAGTTAAGAGCAAGTTGGAGGTTTAAGAAAAAGTAAAAAAAAAAATGGTGGATGGGGGAAGATCAAAGACATAAAATAGACATCCGATTGAGACTGCATCTTTTCTTTCTGAGAGGTTAAAGTCCTTAATTTACTGTTCTTCACAAGAGGGTGGTTTTTTCGTCATTTCGAAGGGAGGGGGTGACACGAAGAACTTTTGCAACCCCCCTTCATCTCCGAGTAAGGTAACTAGCCTTAATTTCCAAATCTCATAAGCGGATTGTTTCTTGGTTCAGAGCAACACTCAATTAATTTCTTTCATAAAGAGAAGCTTTAAACAAACCCTGTTATTTTAACTTGTAAATGCCTGACTCATAGTTAATATTTAAATATCATAAAAACTTTGTAGATAGAAAGTTGGAGAAAAAAGTTTTCACTTGTTGAAGTTTCGCTAGGCTTTCTGTAAATTTTGCAGGCTGTTATAGGAAGAATGAACTATTCATTTAGAGCTGTCCTAGTGATAAATTCAAATATAAAAAATTATTCAAAATTTATTTTTTATTGTTTTACTAACCGTATCCATAATTAAATTTTTACTTTACCATACAGGGTATGGTCAAGTATTGTAATAGTGCATGAAAAAAGTGGTTTTTTGCTTCTTTTTTTTCGAAATATCTCAAAAACAGTTAAAACTATTTTGATTAAAAAAATTGGACGAAACCATGGCATTTCGGTCTACAAAAAAGCCTTAATAAGTAAACATCGAAAATATTATATTTTTCGTGATAATAATTGTTTTGTCAAAATGTCTGTTAGTCTGTTCGTCTGTTATTCTGTTAGTCTGTGCGTTACCAAATCTTTGTGGACGAACTAGTTCAAAAACTAGTGTGAATATCAAAACCAAATTTCACACTTAGTTTTGGTTCATTGATATTAAGAGCTGATTAGATTTTGGTGCATATCGACCCAAAATTAAGGGAGGTGGAGGGTGGTTAAAAATTAAAAATCTAGGCCATTTGAGCAAACTCGACTAAATTTTGTATACAAAATCAGTGGACCCCCAGAAGTCTAAAAATGCAAAAACTAACTGCCCAAAATGGGAGGGGGTCTAAAAATTAAAATATAGGCCCTTGTACCAAACTCAACCAAATTTTGTATACATGATCCGTGGGCCCCCAGAAGACTAAAAATTACAAAAACTAACCCCCCTACATGATTATAAATAATTTTATTAAATATTAAATATAAGTGAGGAGCCACGTTGTATGGTAAAGTCAAGTGGATTGCCACATCAGAAAGTGTCACTTTATTTTGAAATGAAATCGTTGGGAGTTGGACAAAAAATCAAATTAAAAACAGAGTTTTGTCATTTATTTCTGACTTCTTCAGCGTCTCATTACGTGTCATTAGTCATTACACAACTCAATTGTCTGTTCCCCTTGAAACTATGAGAAAAAACACATTGATCAATTCTTTCTTTTTAAAATATATATTAATAATAATTCACAATAAAAGATAAATTCAAAATCAAAAAATTAATAAAAACAACAATTTTAATTGAACAATTGTTAGGATTGTCTTAAATAATTTTTTCATTTTTAATTTTATTGTGAACGATTAATGATGTATTTTAAAAAGTAGCAAGTTTTTTCCTCCGTTAGATATATTTATTTTTACATTAATTATTTAGGTCACCAGAATTTAATTTATAATCATATTTGTATTTTACGATTCAGGAGTTTTAACTTAATAAATAAAACAATTATTTTTAAAATAGAAATGAAAGAGTAAAAGATTAACATTTCTCGGTTTTATTTGTTACTAGCTGCAAGGCCCACCTTCGGCGGCCCTCTTACTAGCCAGGGGGTACACCCCCTGGACCTCCAACCCATGAATCCCACCCTCATACCCCACTACCACCCCCCGAACCCAACCCAGCATCCCCACGCCCACCATCCCCGAACCCTCACCCCGCTTCCCACCCACCCTACCCCGCACCACCCCACTAAGCCCCTGATTCCTCACCTGAACCCTCACTCCTGACTGCACCCCCACCCCCAGTGACTCCACCCAGCCCTAGTTAGTTTTTGCATTTCTAGCCTTCTAGTGACCCACAGATTATGTATAAAAAATTTGGTTCAGTCTGGTCAAAGAGCAAGAATTTTCATATTTTGACCCTCCTCTCTTATCTGGGTGTTTTTTTTTGGGGAATTTTTTTAAACAAAAGTTGTCAGAAATCACATCCCCTACAACTTTGCTCATCATAAAATTTGCCGTAGAGTTAATAGTTTAGGAGTTATTTGATCATTCTCATTCGTGCGCCCCTCAAACACCCTTTTGGGGTCAAAATATCAAAACTTTATATAGCTAAAAACGTAAGTTAGAAGACATCTGGTGTAAATATGAAATTTCATAATAATCCCTTCAGCCGTTTTTACGTGAATCGTGAGCAACTTTTCGGAAACGACGGAAACATACATACAGACCGACAGACATAGAGACAGGAATTTTGTTGAGGGCGTTTTCGCTCATAACTTTACTTGAAACGTGTGCAACCAAAATTTGGGGTGATTTGAAGCAATGTACAGACAAAACCTTAATTTTATATATATAGATTGGATTGGAACCTTTTGAATAAAGTGTATAACGTTCTTACTCTTTAATCTTAATTGAATTTAAGACTAACAGAGATCATCACCAATATTTGAAAAAGTTTCTCTTTTTAGTTTTTTTTTTTTTTTTTTTTGGTCTAATTTATCTATTTCATTGAATAAAATAAAAATTTTAGTATAAATGAGCTTGAAGGTTAATTTATTTATTGGTCGGTTTTTTTAAATCTTCCATGAAAACAAGACCGTGAATATAACGTAATGTATGGTCAAGCTAATTATTTAAAACTCCTAGAGGGGTGATTAAGTGGATTATGGAAAACATAACTTTTGGCTTTAACACGGAGGGCGTTTACTGAACAAACAACTTTAATCACCCACACATTTCATAATCAACGCATTTTGCATGTCCCCTCTTGCTCAATTATTATCGAGCACCGCCCTTGACATGGTAGAAACATCGCAAATTAGGCAACATGAAGAGTGATTAGTACTTAGGTGGGTGGGTGGGTTTTTGTCTAAAATATTTTCTGTAAGTCTAACAACAACTACAAATGAAGAAGTTCTTGGGAAAATCGGAGAAAGAAAAAAAATCTTGTGAAAGAGTCTGAGGAAGAGAAAAGGTCAGATTATGGGGCACACACTGAGAAACGGTGGATTGCTTAGGGATATCTTGAAGGGGGAGGTGGGAAAGAAAAGGCGAAGGTTCAGATCAAAATATTTCGAGCAAATAATTGCGGATATAGGATGCGAGACATTTAGAGAGGTCAAACAGCTGGAGGGGAACAGAGGCGAGTGAAGACTGGCGGTTGCGTCAAACCAGTCTTAGGACTGTATACTCAATGATGATGATGAAGTCTAAAAAGATGGTGATGAGCCTTTGGCTCTTAGGACGCTTAAAGTATGTTCTATAGTGTGTGTCTGTCTGTAAGTCTATAACTTGAGTCTTATAGGATACAAGCTGTAGGCCGGGCCTTCAGCCTGGCGGGGGGCGTCTCGTTGTGTCCCACAAAAGGGATTGAATTAGAATCCATCTCCCTCCCTTGTCCTAACCTAATTTGGATAATTGATTTTGGCCGGCATATCTATATTACCTACTACAACTTTTCCATGTCAATTTCAGAAAACTCAAATTGCATTTCATAATTCTCAATTGAATATTAGAAAATCATAAATGTATTTCAGATATCTTTCTGAAATAAAATTGGAAAAGGTGTATTGTGTGTAAAAAAAGTATACAAAATTTGGCCTGCATATGACAAGGGTCCAGTTTTTTTTAAATGAAATGTAAGTACATAACAATTTTCCCCTTATTTAGAACTGCTAGTAACTTGAAGCAGTGGGTGCTTTAATATATATTTACGTTTGATGATTAGTACAAGAATAAAAAAGTTTTATAATCTAGAATGCTGAAGTTTGTGAAACAGAAAATTGTGAGGCGACGGAATGCAAATTTAGTTCTTCTTAATTTAGAATTTCTCCTGTTAATTTCCAGAATCTTGCTAACTGTCAATCTATCTTTTTGGAGGTTTTCCAAGAGGTCTCTTTGTGGTTGGTTTGGACAGTAGGGCTTGTTTGGCGAGACTCTCATCCAGAGGCTTAGCCACGGGGAGGGGGGGGTTCTGACCGTCAGAACCTCCCCCCCCCCCCCCCCCTCATGGGATGATAACCAACAAACCGTTTCTTATCCCCAAAGTAACCGTAATTAGATATATTTCATATGGCCCAGTATATGGAGGATCCAAGAAGTGGTTCAGCTTACATTAATTGAGAGAAAAGATTTTTCTAGGAACGTTTGGTATGGTGTGGGTATGCCACATCTAAGTTTGCGACCTCGAAAGTGTGGGGGACAACTTTTGGTGGCCGAAAAACCTCGAAATTTTCGGACTTTTTCAAGTTTTTCGCTATAACTCGAAAACGGTTAATATTTTATAAATAACCGTTCTATAGTAAATTAAAGAGGACAAAATTTCGCGTCGATTAAAAAAATACACAGATAGTTTGATTTTTTATTGGGATCCAAAAAACAGTCCCCCGGATCACTTTTGAAAATTCCAAAAACTCGCACTTTTTTCGATTTTTTCCCATTTTGAACATGAAGGAGCACGTTTTCAACAAAGACCACTCTATACATTTTTAAACTAGATTCAATTTTCTACAATTCACACAAAGTTTTGTCTGAATTGGATAATAGTAACCTGTAGTGCAATGAAGTTGAAGTTTTATTATAGGACGGTTATTTACAAAATATGGAACGTTTTCGATTTATAATCAAAAAACTGGAAAAAGTCCAAACATTTCGAGTCTTTTCGGCCACCAAAAGTCGTCCCCCACACTTTCGAGGTCGCAAACTTAGATTTGGCATACCCACACCAAACCAAACGATCATAGAAATTTTTTTTTACGTAATTAATGTATAAGGTGAAACCCCCCTATATACTGGGCTAATATGTTTAATCAAGAATTATGTTCTTTTTTAATTTTTTGAAGTACCTATTTGTTTTAATAAAAAAAATTCTCACTAAATATTTTGCTTTGAGGATTGACCCCCTCCCCTTGAAAATTTTCTGGCTACGCCACTGCTCTCATCGTCCATTCGCATGATGTGTTCGTACTACTCTAGCATCTTTCTTTTGACCACTTTAATATGTCGATGATTCCACATTGATTTCGGATGTTTTCAATTCGAATTTTATCTCTTATACTAAGTCCTGAGATTAATCTCAGGACTTTCATTTCAGCCACTTGCAGCGGTTTTTGATTTTGGAGGTTTCTGGTGTTGTTTCTCCGGTGTAGGTTAAGATGGGGCAAATTTAGTTGGCTTACTAAAATATTTAAACAACCCTTCAAATTATAAATATGAATTGAACATAATTATAGATTCCATATTATAACCTATTGTCATCAAAATCAGTATTAAAGGCTATACCAACAAAAATATTTTCTAAACTATTTGTTTCGGATAATAAAACTGGTTCTTCATTTAATATTGGAGAAATAGATAGGTGTGATGATGGAGTTGAAACTTTAATGATGGCATAAACAACTATCTCGACTACATCTATAACTTGACACTTCATCAGAAATTGGATGCTGCCATTTCGAATGTCACTTGAGTCGAGAATCTAGTAAATATATCATATGATGTTAATGGAATATTGAAGAAATTTAGTATTTTAGAAGCAACAAGAAAGCGCACAAATGATTGATAACATAATACATATAACGTACTGATGACCATTCCACCCGAGGGGTGAACCGCGACCTAATATCGTGTACACCTACTTCCACTCTCAATTCCAAGTAGAAGACAATAGATGAAGGGGCTATCTAATGAATTCCAAAATAATTCCACATAATTCAAAAAACGGTGTACAACTTATTCCAATCGCGGCTCACCCTTCGATTCCACTGTTTCATTTGGTCTTTTCATTACGAAAATCTTTAAATATAATAACGCTATTGAAGACTAAGTTTGTTTTTTTAAATTATACATAAATTAATGTTTTCATTTCATATATTATTTCATTCAAATTAGTATGAATTTATTTTTGTTTTGTTTTAATGAATAATTTTCTATTTAAATTTTTCGCATTAAAAATTATATCTTTTATATTAAAGCTCTCAAAGCAAATAACGAATGTATTGTTTCGAACTGAAAAAAATACATCATCCAAAACAACAAAACATGCAGAAAGTGGATTAATTCGTGATTGTTAACAAATACCGATAATATAGATTCAATTTTATTCCGGAATTTCAATTTTACAGCATTTTGAAAAGCCCTACTTGTAAAGCTTACAATACAATACACATTTGAAATTTACAAGTTATGTAGGTTTATTCACTATGAAGGACTTTAAATTTTAAATTCTTTATAGATGTTGAATAAATCTGCGGCCAATCGTCCAGTGTAATATAATTTATTTAGCTTTCTGCGGACTTTTTGGATCCTCAACGATACCCTTCTTCAGAAATGAGACTAGTAAACCAATATTTGTTAACCGTTGAATTTCACCTGGATATTGACTGCAGTTTTATTTAACCTTTATAAAGAATATATACTAATCATTTTCTGCAAAATCAAAAATCTTGTTAAAATTTTAATCTAATAATTATGTTGAGAAGGGTGAAATTTTTGTGGGGCCCATAATAAAAAAATATTTTTTTCATAAGGTGTGATTTATCCTTGTAAAGATAAGATTAAGTAGAATTAATCTGAGTTTTTTAAAATTTATCTAAATAGCGGTGTGAGACAGCTCCAAATTGGTCATTTATTAGCACCTCTGTCGGAGCTCAGAAGAGTACTCTAACTTAAATTAAAAGAAAACTCCACACTGTTAAAAAAAATTGTAAATTTACTATAAGTTTACAATACAAATAGTTAGGAAATTTATAAGATTGCATATAGTAAAAAAAAAATACTATTGTTGGTAAATTATTGGTAAAATCACCATTGCAAAAATACAAAAATAAATTGTAACTTTGCTTTTTTCTTATCTTAATTAGGTACGCATTAGTAAAAAATATGTTGTAAGATTACAATACTGAGTATGTAATACCTATTACTAAAAAGTTTTGGGGCCGGACTTCTCATTTTTTATTGTAAAATTATATGAGAGATTTTTAACAGTGCACTAATTCCTCATTCACTCCTTATCAACTACAAATAAAAACGAATTTGATATCTCAAGTGTTATATGAGTAGTTCGTAAGATATGTATTTGGTACAATCCACGGAAACCTCGATATGCGAGACCGACTCGCATTTGTCCTGCTTAATTTCACCATTGGCGAAAACAACATTTTATTTACTTTACAAAGTTAAAATTGTGGAAATTGTTTTATTTGGCAAGCATATGATTACTAGGAAGGTCATCCTTCCATGTGTTTTTAAAATTTAAAACGAGTTCAAATCGATTTATTTATTGTCCATAATAATGGCTAGCCAATTAAATCCTTTAATAGATTTTCTTTCGATTAAACTGTTATTTATTAAGCGAAAACTCGATATATGATATTTTCAGAAAATAATCAAATATTTACTAAATACTATTTCAATTACTTGTAAATTATTTCGGCGTGCATGTCAATTAAGAGCACTAGTAGTACCTACCTACTGGTTCGTAATTAATATTATACTTTTCTAATAGATCAATATGGATTTTAATAGCTATTTCAGTTAAGTTTTAATAATTAAATATTTTTAGAAAACATCCTTTAATAATACAATTTTAAATAATAAGGTGATATGTGCTCAGAGAATTGAGAGCTTTTATCCAGGGAAATAAGTAATAAAGTATAGAATAACTAGGCCATGATTTTACATTTTTACTTTCACATTCATATTCATAGAATATAATGGGGAATTATTGCGATGTCCTGTCTGGGTCCGGACTCTTTGAGAGTTGTATCTCAGAGATGAAAAAAGTTAATTTCATTTTGTAACTTCTAGGTAGAAGGAATCGATGCCCTTAATAGTTGGAAATCGGGTTTAGGACATAAAACCGGAAATTGTGGTCCCCAGAGGCCAAAGAGGGGCCAAAAATCTATTGGTCAGTGCGTACGTATCTATGTACGTATGTACCCCCTGCTTTTCGCAACCATAAGTCTCAGAGATACGGAATTCTAAAATGTGAAAGTCGTATGGTGAACACACCGATTGATTTTATTGTGATTTCGACTTCCAATACGAAACCCTGGCTAGTCTTGATAAATTACTGAGCTACTATCTTAGTTCCATAATTCTTACTTGAGTTCATAAGATGGTTACTGCGATATCTAGCATTCACTTACGAAATATTTATTTTGTAATTTTTTATCTTTGGATAGCAGGTGGACCCAGTTGTCTCGATTGACTCCGTCAGGAGCTCTAATATTTCAAGTTCTTTTTACTTTATCTATAAATGCCAAGCAGATATGGGCAAAGTATTGCAATTGGGTCGATCTAAGCGTGACCTCAAAGGGTCCTCGGGTAAAAACTACGGAACCAATGCTCTCACCCAGTCACAAATTGTAGTATTCAATCAGGTTTAATTTTAGGACCTAACGGGTTTGTCAAAGATTAAATGGGTTATCGTCTAGAGGCCAAAAATGTGATTTTTTCATTTATACTCCATGGAATTGTGTGGATATTAATCATTTTTTCCACACCCTCAAGCGATTGAAATGAAATTGACAGCCAACCATTACGCTAAAAAAATTAAGTTGTGAATAGTTTTTGGTACATATCTGCTCTTAAACATTAGTACTTTATTCCAGTAGGTACTTTTTTAATTTTTTCTAAATTACTTGAAAATCTCTTAACCAATATTTAATTAATTTAATATTCTATTTAAGTACCTTAGAGACCTTGAAAAAAGTTATATAAAGTTTTTTAGTAAAATTATATTTTAAAGTGCTTTTCTCTACAGTAAGCAAATGCTTAACAAAAACACCAATCTGGTCTTTATTTAATTATTAATAATAAAAAAATTTCAAATGACCTTTGATAAAGTCTAGCAACGATCCATTTTAGTTTATTTATCCTGTTTTGAGGTAACTGGCCCTTACAATTAAATATACTTGAATACACTAGGTACATATTTAAAAATATAGAGAAAATATTGTGTAAGAGATAATAAAAGAAGATTTGAAAAAAAAAATATTTTTTAAAGAAGGATGAATAAAATTTAATTCATTAGAGAGTGTCCTCTTTTAGATCAGATGGAATGGATTATTTTTAATTATGTCACAAGGGTTGTTTCTCACCCCCTCGGGAATCGAACCCAAACAGGCTGTAACAGTAATTTGAGAATAATATTTAACGCGTTTACATATGTCAAAGGGGTTCTCATCTCAAAGGGTAGCCAAATGGCCCGAATTGCTGTTAGTGGCCCTCGGGTTCGATTCCCAAGGGGGTGAAAAACAACCCTTTTGACATAATTAAAAATAATCCATTCCATCTGATCTAAAAGATGATACATTTTCTTAGCAATTCTAGATATATTAATAGTTAAGATGCCGCTATTTGAACCAAGCACCAATAAGTAAATTATGAAAATATTGTTATTTGAGTAAGATAGTGGAACAGTTAAATTTCATAGTTGGTTATTTAAAGGGAATAATACGTAATTACGACAAGAAATGAAATAAACTTGAATATTTTTTACTTATATGTATTTCTGAGTAGAAGATGAGTATATTCATTTGATATAGAATCAAATGAATTATATAAATATTTATTTTAATTATTCATTTGGTTGAATAAATTAGATAAAACTTTGAATTATTATATTTGATTTAAGTTACGAGGTAATCTAATTTTAATATATATTAATATTTGTCCTAATCTTATAGTGGGTTTTAAAATTAAAAAAAAAAAAACAATTAATAATGTAAACAATTTTTGTTAATTTTTTTTTTTAATATCTTAATTATTAAGATATCACTTGCAAAAAATCTAAGTCGTTTTATGATAACAAAACATTTGTTTTTATAAAATAAGAGGTTTTACTAGAAGGGAACAAGACATTCATTTAATATTAAGAGATATCTAATAGAATAAAACTTGGATTAAATTCCGAAAAATTTGATCATATTTGGAATGATTTCGATATATCTTGATTATTAATAAAATATCTTTGGAATAAATAAGAGCTCATTAAAAATGCTCAACTCTATTAATATATTTACTATAAAGAAATTGTTTTTTCAGTGTACGCACCAAGCCATTTAAATTTCATATTAAACAATTATTATTAATAATAAGTAGAGACCGGATTCCTATGCAATTGCATATTTCGTTTGCGCCACATACGACCCGGGGATCAATTATCTATCCTAATCATGCATCTAGGATACTGTGGCTTAAATTTTATACTGCATATTTTTGCATATTTGAGTAATATTGCATAAAATTGCATATTTAAAGGTTGGAAATATTGGCAAAAAAAATGAAGAAATAAATATATAAAGTTCCTTTAAATTTGCCCTATCACATCTGAGGTTGTGAAGCGCTCTTTTTCATTGTATAAATCAATTTTAAGTAACCGTAGACATAATAACCTGAAGATGATTTAGAAAAATACTTGTAAACATAAATTATTCACAATTACAATCAAATGTTGATTTTTTTTTAGATTCTTTGCTAGTTATTTGTTTAATATTAAAAAAACAAAAACAATACAATACAGTCGTGTTTATTAAACAAAACTACCCACTCCCCCATATTTTTTTGATCACATTTTTTGAAACATTATTATATTTATTATGTTGATTTTATTCAAGTGCACCTAATATTTCTTTGAGTTTAAAGATTTTTTAATATATTAAATGAAATGAGAATTTTGTGAAATTTTTTACGTAATAAAAGTACCTATTTGACTCTTGGTGTCTATAGCTTACTTTATCATTTTATTTCTTTCATAGCACTTCTTCACATGTAAGTATAGTCTTTTTATCTTCAATTTTAATTTTATACAGCATAAAAAAATTTATTTTGCCAATTTTTACTGCATATATTTGGATATTTCAAAGTATTCTGCATATTACTTGCATATTTCAGCCTTTTTAACTGCATATTTTATGGAATATTTTGACAGTTTTTACTTATAAAAATCCGGTCCCTAATAATAAGTGAACAAGGTGTTTGTGAAAAAGTAAAGAAGGGCACAAATGGGGTGTTGTTTTGGCTACCTGTTGGGTGTGCATGGTCGGTAAACGTCCCGTCAGGTGTATTCCTTTGGCGGAGGGTGGAAAAGCACGGCGCGCAAATCTCTGCTCTGGTGGTGCCCGCGACGGTGCGCGGAGCTCAACTGCAGCTGAGGGTTGGAAACCACCCTTGGAGCGTCGGCGTCGGGGAAACCCCTCTCTTCATCCCCCGGGTGCTTGTGCTCTCTTCTTCCTTCCTTCCTTCCTGGAAACACGTGGCAAATACCATCAGCGTCTATTGATAAAACGAACTACTAATCCAACCCCCAATAGAAAATATCCTCCTTATTTTTACACGCTACGTCCGGGAGGCGAGGTTAATATTAAATTTTCAAATTTTTTTTTGCTCTATGTGTGTTGAAAATGTATGAAACTTAGGGGAAAATAATTTTCAGCTTTGATTATATCTTAGTCGATCATTCAAAATACTTTCAACCTTTTTATTACTTTACCATACAGGCATTTCGCTCTACAAAAAAGACCTAATAAGTGAACATCGAAAAATTTATATTTTTCCGAGATAATAATTGTTTTGTCAAAATGTCTGTTAGTCTGTGTTTTACCAAATTTTTGTGGACGAGCTAGATCAAAAACTAGTGTCAATATCAAAACCAAATTTCACACGTAGTTTTGTTGCATTGAGATTAAGAGCTGATTATATTTTGGTGCATATCGACCCATAATTAAGGTGGGTGATGGGGGGGGGGGTTAAAAATTAAAAATCTAGGCCATTTGAGCAAACTCAACCAAATTTTGTATACATAATCAGCGGGCTGCTAGAAGTCTAAAAATGCAAAAACTAACCAACCAAAATGGGGGCGGGGGGTAGTATATGGCCAAAAAATGAAAATATAGGCCTATGAAATTCATCCAAATTTTGTATACATAATCAGTGGGCTCCAGAAAACTAAATATGCAAAATCTAACGGCCCAAAATGGGAATGGGAGATGAAATTCTAGGCTCTTGTACCAAGCTCAACTAAATGTTGTATACATAATCAGTGGGCCCCCAGAAGTCTAAAATTGCAAAAACTACCCCCCCCCCCCCAATGGGTATAAATAATTTCATTAAATATAAGTGAGGGGCCAGATTGTATGGGTATGGTAAACTCAAGTGGATGGCCACATCAGAACGTGCCAGTTTATTTTTAAGACTTCAAAACAGGGCCTATTTAGTCTCTATTATATCTCCATATCGTCGCTGATCTTACAAAACCTCTTAAGTCCGATTTTTTGACAAATATTTATTATACGTTCACTCCGCATCTGTCTATTGAAACCTTATTATTCTATTCCAATTTAATTTCACGCTACGGACAAATAATAAATATTGCATTGTATTTGTATGTATTGTTGTTGAAAATGGTTTTTCTTGTTTTCTGGCAAACAATGAATTTAGGACTTACGAGGTTTTTTAAGATCAGCGACGATATATTTGTTTAATTGATGGCAATTAAATTAAATCAAGCATGCCACAGACAGCTTTGGGAAACATGAGAATATAAAAATACAGTTTTTTTATTAATTTTTTTTCACAAAACATTAGCTCTCGCAGGCATGCTTGATTTGATTTAATTGACATTAATTAAACAAAAAGACGTACATTTTAGAAAGACTAAATAAGGTCCTGTTTTACAGTCCAAAAATAAAAAGTTTGAAATTTTTGTATATGATTGACTAAGATATCAAGCAGGCTCTTCTAGCCAAGGCCACACATAGTCTAAGATCCCGACTTAGGTCGATCTTCACCTTTGAGTTTCCTAATGAAATTAATATTTTGATAATATAATGTATTAACAAACAATACTGGATAGAAATTAATAATAAGTTTCCTGTATTTGATTCGATTGCGAATCGAATGCAGATGATTTTTGTCAAATATTAAGTGAAAATAATACCCGAATTTATATATTTCTAACTTGAAATAGTGAAGTTAATTTTCTCATTAATATATCAAAGAATAATTAACATATTAACGAGAATACAGGAAACTTATGATTAATTAATGGCAAACACCTAACACACGTGCTAACAGATCGGGCGCTCTGGACTGGGAGATTGAATATAGATATATCATCTCAGATTTCAAATTCATTTGGTGATCCATATCAGTGTTTGATATAAAAATTGTCATGCGGGCCAATCGCGAAATGATGCTGGAATATAGCCAAATGGATCACATCTTTTTTATTCTCTCTTGGTCCAGACTTAGGACTCAGCAGACTCCAATAGCTTCAACCAGCAGTAGTCTCGCGATATATATATATATATATTGTTTAAAAAGCGCGATCAAAAACGATTCTCGTTAATGTGTTAATTATTCTTTGATATATTAATGAGAAAATTAAATACTGGATAGGGATAACATTTTATTTCCCTGCATAGCTATTTTTAATAAAAAAAATAAAGTTGTTAATTTTATTACATAAATGTAGTTATCGAGTTTCCGGATAAATATATTACCAATCGAGAGTAAAATATGTATATAAAATGCCAAAGTTGCCATCTTTTTTCCCTGCATAAGTCCAAGTAGACAGGGTATCAACAGGTAACTTCGAATTAGTATTTTGTAGCTATAGAGTTTGCTTTATTGTTATATATGAAAATGCAGATAATTAAAAAAATAAAATAAAATAAATAATAAATAAAAATAAATAAATCTAATAAATTAGATAAAATAGCTATGAAGGGAAATTGGATGTCGACCCTAACAAGTTTTGTTTATTAATACATTATATTATCAAAATATTAATTTCATCAAGAAACTCAATAGGTGAAAGAAGAACTAAGTCGGGATCTTGTACTAACAAGAGTTTTTCAATTTCACTTTATTAAAATACTAATATAGCGCTGATGAATGAAAGAGGGCTGTCCAAAAATTTATAAATTAGGAAAGAGAGGAATTCAACCAGTAAAAGAAGCCTCTATCGAAGAAAAAACGCTCATTATTGAAAAAAGTTTCGGTGAAAAAAATCTATAGGTACATAAAAGGAACTTCAAACTATTCATTAAAGTTTAAACCTTCAGGAAAATACATTATCGTATATACTGATGCAAGAGGAATAGTACAAAAGACGCGAAATCATATTCTGGTTTTACTGTGAAAATAGCTGATTGTTTAATCAATTGGAAGAGTAAAAAACAGAATTTAGTTGCTTTATCTACGTGTGAGGCAGAATTGATACCAATTTCAGAAGGTATATGCGATGTGAAATGGATTCAGAATTTGTTAAGTGAATTAAATTTGAAAAGTTTGAATATTTCTCCAGTCACGCTTAGAACAGACAGTATTGCTGCTATCAACTGGATAAAATCATTGAAGAATCATCAAGAACAAAACATATAAATAGAAAATACTATTTTGTTAAGGATGAAATTATGAAAGAAAATATTAAACTAGAGCATGTAAAATCTGAAGAAATGGATGCAGATTTTTTGACAAAAACTTTATATAAAGACAAATTTAACAATTGTGTATAAAAAAATAAAATGTTAAAGACATAAATCTTAAAAGATGGATTTGATGTGATATTAAGATTTATACTCTTAGGTTTTTTATTATTGTAAAATTTATTGAGTAAATAAATAGTTAACGATGGGGGGGTCGGGTAGGCTAGGCGGTAGCATGTCAGCCAGCTAACCAAGAGGACCCGAGTTCGAATCCGGCTCGAGGCATCCGGCTAAAATCTGACCACCGAGGTAGAGACAAATTTAAAAATAAAAATAAATAGTATCGTAAATGACTTATGGCTACCATGGCCGAAAAGCCAAAAAAAAAAAAAAAAATAGATAACGAGAATCCACGAAACATTTTTAGTAACAAAATCTCTATAAATAAAATTTTATTTTATTTATCGTTTTAAAAATAATTCCATCTATTATAAAATATTCTCCTTGCAGGGATGTTTGGATAAAAGCGCCCATGTACTTTTGCTCTTGGGCACCAGATGGAACTACATTCTGACTAGTCTGTATTAAAAAATCCCACTGATATACAAAACTAAAAGGGTCGATACTAAAAAAATTGTTTATCTTGGTTACAAAAATGATAATATATAAACCAAAAATTAATACACATTAGAACAGCGGTTCTCAATCGGGGTGGGATTAACGGATTTTAAGTATTTGAAGGGGGGAATTAATCTGAGTACAAATTTCAAAAGTTTTGAAGAACGTATCAATCAACTGGCAAAAAACAGCCTCAGCTTTCTCATTAGGTAAATAATAATATTTATCTTTATCTCTAAATTAGAATATAATCCCACCGAAAACAATCGTTGTAAAACAGGCCAAGTTCGAAAAAGTAGTGAAATCTAGTGTGCAGCCAAGTTAAATTCGCCAAGAATCATTAAAAATTGAGAAAATAATACTTTCAATTAAAATGCATTATTTTCATTGTGAATAATAATGCAGATTTATGGATTCCCTTAATATCAAAATAAATAGCGTATTTATTGTATCTAAATATTCTTAAATTATAATTAATAAAAATATATGTGTAATTAATATTTTATTTTTCTATAAAAATCCATGTTTGAAGCCAAAGGAGGGACCCTTAGCATTAACTTCAGTTTTTTTGAGGGTGTATAAAGTAAATTTTTTCCCTTAATATCAAAATAAATAGCCTATTTGTTGTATCTAAATACTCTTCAATTATAATTAATAAAAATACATGTGTAATTAATATTTAATTTTTCTATAAAAATCCATGTTTAAAGCCATTCACTTCAGTTTTTTTCGAGGGTGTATAAGTAGTCAAAAAACGAAAATTCTTACCCTTAGAGCCAACTTAACCAAATTTTGTATACATAATCTGTCGGTCACTAGAAGGCTAGAAATGCAAACACTGGGTGCGTGGGGTTTAGGTGAGGATCCACAGTCTTAGTGGGGTAACGCGGGTGCGGTGCGTGGGGGGAGGGGGGTGGAGACAAGGGGTGGGGGCACAGTGAAGGGACCATGGAGGGTGGTGCAGTGTGGAATGGGGGTTCAGGCTAGAGTACAGGGAGGTAGTGGTGTGGGGAGGGGTTGGGGGTTGCAAAGGGAGTTTGGGGTTCGGGGGCTGTAGTTGGTGGGGGTGGGTGTATCAGGGTGGTTCGTGGGTTGGGGGTGTAGGGGGTGTGGCCTCTGGCTAGCAAGAGGGCCGCCGAGGGCGGGACTTTTTTTTTTTTTTTTTTTAATGATATTGATGTGAGAAGGAGATACACCAGAAGGTGGATCCCGTAAAGGCCTGTATGGGCTGTCCCCTCCATCGTGAAAAGACCAGAGTAGAAGGAAAAGAAGCCGGGATCACGAGCCAATCTCAGAAACTTAGATATAATCCAATATCCAATTTACTAAGGTTTTAGGGGCTTCGAGCAGTGGTAAATTCTCCGCGCGATAAATTCGGTTAAATTTATCTCCCAATTAATTTAAATTTATCTCCCACTTGCAGCTAGTAGACTATAAAATGAACCTATAATAACGAAAACAATAAAGTGCTCGTATTTTTTGATAAATTTTCTCCTGATTATTGATTGAATGTGTCTAGTGGTTTGATTGTCACCTTAATATAATTTTTATTAGACATTAATTATTAAAATATCTTCCTTAAATACATTTTCCTCAAAATTTTTGATAGTTTTCGACTGAAATATTTAACCCTATTGGATCTCAGTTTATATAATCGAATGATCCAAGGAGGTGTTCAATCAAAAATTCGGGAATTGAAAATGTTCTCGTATTTTTCGAAAGATTTTCACATGATTATTGATTGAATGTGTCTATTGGTTTGTTTGTCACCCTACTAGAAGGATGTTAAATATTAAAATATTTCAGGTGTCGTTTATGTTTTATTTTATTAATTATAACTAAATTTTATTTTCCAGGTCTACAGATCTACAAATCTACACTGGTTGATTCTACCAATTTAGCCATCACTACTAAGCTTCATCGAAGCCGAGTAATGCAAGTACAGATTTATTTAGAGTGAAAATTCATTTGTATTATATTCATTGTGAGTACATTTATTCAAATTGGAAAATTATATTTTCAAAGGGAACAGGGGCGAAACGTGTATAAAATATTTCTTTTGAATAAATAGATTTAGATTTTCCTCAAAATTTTTAATTCATTTCCCTTGAAATATTTAACCCTTTCAGACCTCAGGGTATATAAGCGTATGAACCATGAGCCTTGCATAAAAAATGATAAATTGCTTGTATTTTTTGATAAATTTTCACCTGATTAGTGATTGAATGTGTCTATTGATTTGTTTGTCTCCCCAATAGAATCTTGTTTAGACTTTAATTATTCAAATTACTATAGTTGAATAATTCAAAATACACCCAAAATTTTTAATACCTACTTTTCCCCTTAAATATTTAACCATTTCGGACCTCAGGGTATATAAGCGAATGAGCCATGGGTGTTCAATAAAAATTCGTACTTGAATTTTATAAAGTGCTAGTATTTTTTGAATCATTTTCACCTGATTTGTGATTGAATGTCTCTATTGGTTTATTTGACACCCCAATAGAAATTTGATTAGACTTTAATAATTAAAATACATACCCTTGAATAAATAAAATTACATTTTCCTCAAAATTTTTAATACTTTTCCCCTTAAATAAATAACCGTATCTGACCACAGGGTATATAAGGGAATGAGCCATGGGTGTTCAATCAAAAATTCGGACTTGAATTTTATAAAGTGGTCGTATTTTTAATTATTTTCACCTGATTAGTGATTGAATTTCTCTATTGGTTTATTTGATAATCCAATAGAATCTACATTAGAATTTAATAATTAAAATTTCTACCCTTGAATAATTAAAAATACATTTTCAAGAAATTTTTAATACTTTTCCCCTTAAATATTTAACCCTATCTGACCACAGGGTATATAAGGGAATGAGCCATGGGTGTTCAATCAAAAATTCGGACTTGAATTTTATAAAGTGCTCTTATTTTTTAATTATTTTAACCATATTAGTGATTGAATGTCTCTATTGCTTTATTTGACGCCCCACTAGAATCTTGATTAGACTTTAATTTATCAACCCTTGAATAATTAAAATTACATTTTCCTTAAAATTTTTAATACTTTTCCCCTTAAATATTTAACCCTATCTGACCACAGGGTATATAAGTGAATGAGCCATGAGTGTTCAATCAAAAATTCGGTTTTAAATGTTATAAGGTGCTCGTATTTTTTGAATTATTTTCACCTGATTAGTGATTGAATGTGTCTTTTGGTTTATTTGACGGCCCACTAGATCTTGATTAGAATTTAATTGTTAAATGGGCTACCCTTGAATAATTGAAATTACATTTTCCTCAAAATTTTTAATACTTTTCTTCTTAAATATATAACCGTATCTGACCACAGGGTATATAAGGGAATGAGCCATGAGTGTTCAATCAAAAATTCGGACTTGAATTTTATAAAGTGATCGTATTTTTTGAATTATTTTCAACTGATTAGTGATTGAATGTCTCTATTGGTTTATTTGATAATCCAATAGAATCTTCATTAGAATTTAATAATTAAAATTTCTCCCCTTGATTAATTAAAAATATATTTTTCCTAGAAATTTTTAATACTTTTCCCCTTAAATATTAAACTTTATCTGACCACAGGGTATATAAGGGAATGAGCCATGGGTGTTCAATCAAAAATTCGGACTTGAATTTTATAAAGTGCTCGTATTTTTTGAATTATTTTCACCTGATTAGTGATTGAATGTCTCTATTGGTTTATTTGACACCCCACTAGAATCTTGATTAGACTTTAATAATTAAAATATCTACCCTTGAATAATTAAAATTACATTTTCCTCAGAAATTTTTAATACTTTTCCCCTTAAATATTTAAACACTATCTGACCACAGGGTATATAAGCGAATGAGCCATGAGTGTTCAATCAAAAAATTCGGACTTGAATTTTATAAAGTGCTCGTATTTTTTGAATTATTTTCACCTGATTAGTGATTGAATGTCTCTATTGGTTTATTTGATAATCCAATAGAATCTTCATTAGACTTTAATAATTAAAATTTCTACCCTTGAATAATTAAAATTACATTTTCCTTAAAATTTTTAATACTTTTCCCCTTAAATATTTAACCCTATCTGACCACAGGGTATATAAGGGAATGAGCCATGAGTGTTCAATCAAAAATTCGGTCTTGAATGTTATAAAGTGCTCGTATTTTTTGAATTATTTTCACCTGATTAGTGATTGAATGTCTCTATTGGTTTATTTGACGCCCCACTAGAATCTTGATTAGACTTTAATTATTAAAATATCTACCCTTCAATAATTAAAATTACATTTTCCTTAAAATTTTTAATACTTTTCCCCTTAAATAAATAACCGTATCTGACCACAGGGTATATAAGGGAATGAGCCATGGGTGTTCAATCAAAAATTCGGACTTGAATTTTATAAAGTGATCGTATTTTTTGAATTATTTTCACCTGATTAGTGATTGAATGTCTCTATTGGTTTATTTGATAATCCAATAGAATCTTCATTAGAATTTAATAATTAAAATTTCTACCCTTGAATAATTAAAAATACATTTTCCTTAAAATTTGTAATAGTTTTCCCCTTAAATATTTAACCCTATCTGACCACAGGGTATATAAGGGAATGAGCCATGAGTGTTCAATCAAAAATTCGGACTTGAATGTTATAAAGTGCTCGTATTTTTTGAATTATTTTCACCTGATTAGTGATTGAATGTCTCTATTGGTTTATATGACGCCCCACTAGAATCTTGATTAGACTTTAATTTATCTACCCTTCATAATTAAAATTACATTTTCCTTAAAATTTTTAATACTTTTCCCCTTAAATAAATAACCGTATCTGACCACAGGGTATATAAGGGAATGAGCCATGGGTGTTCAATCAAAAATTCGGACTTGAATTTTATAAAGTGATCGTATTTTTTGAATTATTTTCACCTGATTAGTGATTGAATTTCTCTATTGGTTTATTTGATAATCCAATAGAATCTTCATTAGAATTTAATAATTAAAATTTCTACCCTTGAATAATTAAAAATACGATTTTCCTAGAAATTTTTAATACTTTTCCCCTTAAATAAATAACCGTATCTGACCACAGGGTATATAAGGGAATGAGCCATGGGTGTTCAATCAAAAATTCGGACTTGAATTTTATAAAGTGCTCGTATTTTTTGAATCGTTTGCACCTGATTTGTGATTGAATGTCTCTATTGGTTTATTTGTCACCCCAATACAATCTTGATTAGCCTTTAATAATGAAAATATCTACCCTTCAATAAATAAAATTACATTTTCCTCAAAATTTTTAATACTTTTCACCTTAAATAAATAACCGTATCTGACCACAGCGTATATAAGGGAATGAGCCATGGGTGTTCAATCAAAAATTCGTATTTGACTTTTATAAAGTTCTCGTATTTTTTAATTATTTTCACCATGATTAGTGATTGAATGTCTCTATTGGTTTATTTGACGCCCCACTAGAATCTTGATTAGACTTTAATTTATCTACCCTTGAATAATTAAAATTACATTTTCCTTAAAATTTTTAATACTTTTCCCCTTAAATATTTAACCCTATTTGACCACAGGGTATATAAGCGAATGAGCCATGAGTGTTCAATCAAAAATTCGGTTTTGAATTTTATAAGGTGCTCGTATTTTTTGAATTATTTTCACCTGATTAGTGATTGAATGTCTCTATTGGTTTATTTGACGCCCCACTAGATCTTGATTAGACTTCAATTATTAAAATATCTACCCTTGAATAATTAAAATTTCATTTTCCTCAAAATTTTTAATACTTTTCCCCTTAAATATTTAACCCTATCTGACCACAGGGAATATAAGCGAATGAGCCATGAGTGTTCAATCAAAAATTCGGACTTGAATTTTATAAAGTGATCGTATTTTTTAATTATTTTCACCTGATTAGTGATTGAATATGTCTATTGGTTTGTTTGACACCCCAATAGAATCTTGATTAGACTTTAATAATTAAAATATCTACCCCTGAATAATTAAAAATACATTTTCCTCAAAATTTTTAGTACTTTTCTTCTTAAATAAATAACCCTATCTGAACACAGGGTATATAAGAGAATGACCCATGAGGGTTCAATCAAAAACTTAGGACTTGAATTTTATAAAGTGCTCGTATTTTTTAATTATTTTCACTTGATTAATGATTGAATGTCTCTATTGGTATATTTGATAATCCAATAGAATCTTCATTAGACTTTAATAATTAAAATATCTACCCCAGAATTATTAAAATTACATTTTCCTCAAAATTTTTTATTCTTTTCACCTTATATATTTAACCCTATCTGACCACAGGATATATAAGCGATAGAGCCATGAGTGTTCAATCAAAAAATTCGGACTGTAATTTGAAAAAATATCGTATTTTTTGATCAATTATCACCTTATTAGTGATTGAATATGTCTATTGGTTTGGTTGACACCCCAATAGAATCTTCATTAGAATTTAATAATTAAAATTTCTACCCTTGAATAATTAAAATTACATTTTCCTAAAAATTTTTAATACTTTTCCCCTTAAATATTTAACCCTATCTGACCACAGGGTATATAAGGGAATGAGCAATGAGTGTTCAATCAAAAATTCGGTCTTGAATTTTATAAAGTGCTCGTATTTTTTGAATTATTTTCACCTGATTAGTGATTGAATATGTCTATTGGTTTGTTTGACACCACAATAGAATCTTCATTAGAATTTAATAATTAAAATTTCTACCCTTGAATAATTAAAAATACCATTTTCCTAGAAATTTTTCATACTTTTCCCCTTAAATATTTAACCCTATCTGACCACAGGGTATATAAGCGATAGAGCCAAGGGTGTTCAATCAAAAATTCGGACTGTACTTTGAAAAAGTATCCTATTTTTTGATCAATTATCACCTTATTAGTGATTGAATATGTCTATTGGTTTGTCTGACACCCCAATAGAATCTTCATTAGAATTTAATAATTAAAATTTCTACCCTTGAATAATTAAAAATACATTTTCCTAGAAATTTTTAATACTTTTCCCCTTAAATATTTAACCCTATCTGACCACAGGGTATATAAGCGATAGAGCCAATGGGTGTTCAATCAAAAATTCGGACTGTAATTTGAAAAAAGATCGTATTTTTTGATCAATTATCACCTTATTAGTGATTGAATATGTCTATTGGTTTGTTTGACACCCCAATAGAATCTTCATTAGAATTTAATAATTAAAATTTCTACCCTTGAATAATTAAAAATACATTTTCCTAGAAATTTTTAATACTTTTCCCCTTAAATATTTAACCCTATCTGACCACAGGGTATATAAGCGATAGAGCCAAGGGTGTTCAATCAAAAATTCGGACTGTACTTTGAAAAAATATCCTATTTTTTGATCAATTATCACCTTATTAGTGATTGAATATGTCTATTGGTTTGTCTGCCACCCCAATAGAAACTTCATTAGAATTTAATAATTAATATTTCTACCCTTGAATAATTAAAAATACATTTTCCTAGAAATTTTTAATACTTTTCCCCTTAAATATTTAACCCTATCTGACCACAGGGTATATAAGCGATAGAGCCAAGGGAGTTCAATTAAAAATTCGGACTTGAATTTTATAAAGTGCTCGTATTTTTAGAATCGTTTTAACCTGATTTTTTATTGAATGTCTCTATTGGTTTATTTGTCACCCCAATAGAATCTTGATTAGCCTTTAATAATGAAAATATCTACCCTTGAATAAATGAAATTACATTTTCTTCAAAATTTTTAATACTTTTCCCCTTAAATATTTAACCCTATCTGACCACAGCGTATATAAGGGAATGAGCCATGGGTGTTCAATCAAAAATTCCGTTTTGAATTTTATAAAGTGCTCGTATTTTTTAATTATTTTAACCATATTAGTGATTGAATGTCTCTATTGGTTTATTTGACGCCCCACTAGAATCTCGATTAGACTTTAATTTATATATCCTTGAATAATTCAAATTACATTTTCCTTAAAATTTTTAATACTTTTCCCCTTAAATATTTAACCCTATCTGACCACAGGGTATATAAAAGAATGAGCCATGAATGTTCAATCAAAAATTCGGTTTCGAATTTTATAAGGTGCTCGTATTTTTTGAATTATTTTCACCTGATTAGTGATTGATTGTCTCTATTGGTTTATGTGACGCCCCACAAGAATCTTGATTAGACTTTAATTTATCTACCCTTGAATAATTAACATTACATTTTCCTTAAAATTTTTAATACTTTTCCCCTTAAATAAATAACCGTATCTGACCACAGGGAATATAAGGGAATGAGCCATGGGTGTTCAATCAAAAATTCGGACTTGAATTTTATAAAGTGATCGTATTTTTTGAATTTTTTTCTCCTGATTAGTGATTGAATTTCTCTATTGGTTTATTTGATAATCCAATAGAATCTTCATTAGAATTTAATAATTAAAATTTCTCCCTTGAATAATTAAAAATACCTTTTCTTAGAAATTTTTAATCCTTTTCCCTTTAAATATTTAACCCTATCTGACCACAGGGTATATAAGGGAATGAGCCATGGGTTTTCAATCAAAAATTCGGACTTGAATTTTATAAAGTGATCGTATTTTTTGAATTATTTTCACCTGATTAGTGATTGAACTTCTCTATTGGTTTATTTGATAATCCAATAGAATCTTAATTAGAATTTAATAATTAAAATTTCTCCCCTTGAATAATTAAAAATACACTTTCCTAGAAATTTTTAATACTTTTCCCTTTAAATATTTAACCCTATCTGACCACAGGGTATATAAGTGAATGAGCCATGAGTGTTCAATCAAAAATTCGGTCTTGAATTTTATAAAGTGCTCGTATTTTTTGAATTATTTTCACCTGATTAGTGATTGAATGTCTCTATTGGTTTATTTGACGACCCAATAGAATCTTGATTAGAATTTAATAATTAAAATTTCTACCCTTGAATAATTAAAATTACATTTTCCTCAAAATTTTTAATACTTTTCCCCTTAAATATATAACCCTATCTGACCACAGGGTATATAAGGGAATGAGCCATGAGTGTTCAATCAAAAATTCGGACTTGAATTTTATAAAGTGATCGTATTTTTTGAATTATTTTCACCTGATTAGTGATTGAATGTCTCTATTGGTTTATTTGATAATCCAATAGAATCTTCATTAGAATTTAATAATTAAAATTTCTACCCTTGAATAATTAAAATTACATTTTCCTAGAAATTTTTTATACTTTTCCCCTTAAATATTTAACCCTATCTGACCACAGGGTATATAAGGGAATGAGCCATGGGTGTTCAATCAAAAATTCGGACTTGAATTTTATAAAGTGCTCGTATTTTTTGAATTATTTTCACCTGATTAGTGATTGAATGTCTCTATTGGTTTATTTGATAATCCAATAGAATCTTCATTAGAATTTAATAATTAAAATTTCTACCCTTGAATAATTAAAAATACATTTTCCTTAGAAATTTTTAATACTTTTCCCCTTAAATATTTAACCCTATCTGACCACAGGGTATATAAGGGAATGAGCCATGGGTGTTCAATCAAAAATTCGGACTTGAATTTTATAAAGTGCTCGTATTTTTTGAATTATTTTCACCTGATTAGTGATTGAATGTCTCTATTGGTTTATTTGACACCCCAATAGAATCTTGATTAGACTTTAATAATTAAAATTTCTACCCTTGAATAATTAAAATTACATTTTCCTTAAAATTTTTAATACTTTTCCCCTTAAATATTTAACCCTATCTGACCACAGGGTATATAAGGGAATGAGCCATGGGTGTTCAATCAAAAATTCGGACTTGAATTTTATAAAGTGATCGTATTTTTTGAATTATTTTCACCTGATTAGTGATTGAATGTCTCTATTGGTTTATTTGACACTCCAATAGAATCTTGATTAGACTTTAATTATTAAAATATCTACCCTTGAATAATTAAAATTACATTTTCCTCAAAATTTTTAATACTTTTCCCCTTAAATATTTAACCCTATCTGACCACAGGGTATATAAGGGAATGAGCCATGGGTGTTCAATCAAAAATTCGGACTTGAATTTTATAAAGTGCTCGTATTTTTTGAATTATTTTCACCTGATTAGTGATTGAATGTCTCTATTGGTTTATTTGATAATCCAATAGAATCTTCATTAGAATTTAATAATTAAAATTTCTACCCTTGAATAATTAAAAATACATTTTCCTAGAAATTTTTAATACTTTTCCCCTTAAATATTTAACCCTATCTGACCACAGGGTATATAAGGGAATGAGCCATGAGTGTTCAATCAAAAATTCGGACTTGAATTTTATAAAGTGCTCGTATTTTTTGAATTATTTTCACCTGATTAGTGATTGAATGTCTCTATTGGTTTGTTTGACACCCCAATAGAATCTTGATTAGACTTTAATTATTAAAATATCTACCCTTGAATAATTAAAATTACATTTTCCTCAAAATTTTTAATACTTTTCCCCTTAAATATTTAACCCTATCTGACCACAGGGTATATAAGGGAATGAGCCATGGGTGTTCAATCAAAAATTCGGACTTGAATTTTATAAAGTGATCGTATTTTTTGAATTATTTTCACCTGATTAGTGATTGAATGTCTCTATTGGTTTATTTGATAATCCAATAGAATCTTGATTAGACTTTAATAATTAAAATATCTACCCTTGAATAATTAAAATTACATTTTCCTCAAAATTTTTAATACTTTTCCCCTTAAATATTTAACCCTATCTGACCACAGGGTATATAAGCGAATGAGCCATGAGTGTTCAATCAAAAAATTCGGACTTGAATTTTATAAAGTGCTCGTATTTTTTAATTATTTTCACCTGATTAGTGATTGAATGTCTCTATTGGTTTATTTGATAATCCAATAGAATCTTCATTAGAATTTAATAATTAAAATTTCTACCCTTGAATAATTAAAAATACATTTTCCTCAAAATTTTTAATACTTTTCCCCTTAAATATTTAACCCTATCTGACCACAGGGTATATAAGCGAATGAGCCATGAGTGTTCAATCAAAAATTCGGACTTGAATTTTATAAAGTGCTCGTATTTTTTGAATTATTTTCACCTGATTAGTGATTGAATGTCTCTATTGGTTTATTTGATAATCCAATAGAATCTTCATTAGAATTTAATAATTAAAATTTCTACCCTTGAATAATTAAAAATACATTTTCCTAAAAATTTTTAATACTTTTCCCCTTAAATATTTAACCCTATCTGACCACAGGGTATATAAGGGAATGAGCCATGGGTGTTCAATCAAAAATTCGGACTTGAATTTTATAAAGTGCTCGTATTTTTTGAATTATTTTCACCTGATTAGTGATTGAATGTCTCTATTGGTTTATTTGACGCCCCACTAGAATCTTGATTAGACTTTAATTATTAAAATATCTACCCTTGAATAATTAAAATTACATTTTCCTCAAAATTTTTAATACTTTTCCCCTTAAATATTTAACCCTATCTGACCACAGGGTATATAAGGGAATGAGCCATGGGTGTTCAATCAAAAATTCGGACTTGAATTTTATAAAGTGATCGTATTTTTTGAATTATTTTCACCTGATTAGTGATTGAATGTCTCTATTGGTTTATTTGATAATCCAATAGAATCTTCATTAGAATTTAATAATTAAAATTTCTACCCTTGAATAATTAAAAATACATTTTCCTAGAAATTTTTAATACTTTTCCCCTTAAATATTTAACCCTATCTGACCACAGGGTATATAAGGGAATGAGCCATGGGTGTTCAATCAAAAATTCGGACTTGAATTTTATAAAGTGCTCGTATTTTTTAATTATTTTCACCTGATTAGTGATTGAATGTCTCTATTGGTTTATTTGATAATCCAATAGAATCTTGATTAGAATTTAATAATTAAAATTTCTACCCTTGAATAATTAAAAATACATTTTCCTTAAAATTTTTAATACTTTTCCCCTTAAATATTTAACCCTATCTGACCACAGGGTATATAAGGGAATGAGCCATGAGTGTTCAATCAAAAATTCGGACTTGAATTTTATAAAGTGCTCGTATTTTTTGAATTATTTTCACCTGATTAGTGATTGAATGTCTCTATTGGTTTATTTGACGCCCCACTAGAATCTTGATTAGACTTTAATAATTAAAATATCTACCCTTGAATAATTAAAATTACATTTTCCTCAAAATTTTTAATACTTTTCCCCTTAAATATATAACCCTATCTGACCACAGGGTATATAAGGGAATGAGCCATGGGTGTTCAATCAAAAATTCGGACTTGAATTTTATAAAGTGATCGTATTTTTTGAATTATTTTCACCTGATTAGTGATTGAATGTCTCTATTGGTTTATTTGATAATCCAATAGAATCTTAATTAGAATTTAATAATTAAAATTTCTACCCTTGAATAATTAAAAATACATTTTCCTAGAAATTTTTAATACTTTTCCCCTTAAATATTTAACCCTATCTGACCACAGGGTATATAAGGGAATGAGCCATGGGTGTTCAATCAAAAATTCGGACTTGAATTTTATAAAGTGCTCGTATTTTTTAATTATTTTCACCTGATTAGTGATTGAATGTCTCTATTGGTTTATTTGATAACCCAATAGAATCTTCATTAGACTTTAATAATTAAAATATCTACCCTTGAATAATTAAAATTACATTTTCCTCAAAATTTTTAATACTTTTCCCCTTAAATATTTAACCCTATCTGACCACAGGGTATATAAGCGAATGAGCCATGAGTGTTCAATCAAAAATTCGGACTTGAATTTTATAAAGTGCTCGTATTTTTTGAATTATTTTCACCTGATTAGTGATTGAATGTCTCTATTGGTTTATTTGACGCCCCACTAGAATCTTGATTAGACTTTAATAATTAAAATATCTACCCTTGAATAATTAAAATTACATTTTCCTTAAAATTTTTAATACTTTTCCCCTTAAATATTTAACCCTATCTGACCACAGGGTATATAAGCGAATGAGCCATCAGTGTTCAATCAAAAATTCGGTTTTGAATTTTATAAGGTGCTCGTATTTTTTGAATTATTTTCACCTGATTAGTGATTGAATGTCTCTATTGGTTTATTTGACGCCCCACTAGATCTTGATTAGACTTTAATTATTAAAATATCTACCCTTGAATAATTAAAATTACATTTTCCTCAAAATTTTTAATACTTTTCCCCTTAAATATTTAACACCTATCTGACCACAGGGTATATAAGCGAATGAGCCATGAGTGTTCAATCAAAAATTCGGACTTGAATTTTATAAAAGTGATCGTATTTTTTAATTATTTTCACCTGATTAGTGATTGAATATGTCTATTGGTTTGTTTGACACCCCAATAGAATCTTGATAAGACTTTAATAATTAAAATATCTACCCCTGAATAATTGAAAAATCCATTTTCCTCAAAATTTTTAGTACTTTTCTTCTTAAATAAATAACCCTATCTGAACACATGGTATATAAGAGAATGACCCATGAGGGTTCAATCAAAAACTTAGGACTTGAATTTTATAAAGTGCTCGTATTTTTTAATTATTTTCACTTGATTAATGATTGAATGTCTCTATTGGTATATTTGATAATCCAATAGAATCTTCATTAGACTTTAATAATTAAAATATCTACCCCATGAATTATTAAAATTACATTTTCCTCAAAATTTTTTATTCTTTTCACCTTATATATTTAACCCTATCTGACCACAGGATATATAAGCGATAGAGCCATGAGTGTTCAATCAAAAATTCGGACTTTAATTTGAAAAAATATCGTATTTTTTGATCAATTATCACCTTATTAGTGATTGAATATGTCTATTGGTTTGGTTGACACCCCAATAGAATCTTCATTAGAATTTAATAATTAAAATTTCTACTCCTTGAATAATTAAAATTACATTTTCCTAGAAATTTTTAATACTTTTCCCCTTAAATATTTAACCCTATCTGACCACAGGATATATAAGGGAATGAGCAATGGGTGTTCAATCAAAAATTCGGTCTTGAATTTTATAAAGTGCTCGTATTTTTTGAATTATTTTCACCTGATTAGTGATTGAATATGTCTATTGGTTTGTTTGACACCACAATAGAATCTTCATTAGAATTTAATAATTAAAATTTCTACCCTTGAATAATTAAAAATACCATTTTCCTAGAAATTTTTCATACTTTTCCCTTAAATATTTAACCCTATCTGACCACAGGGTATATAAGCGATAGAGCCAAGGGTGTTCAATCAAAAATTCGGACTGTACTTTGAAAAAATATCCTATTTTTTGATCAATTATCACCTTATTAGTGATTGAATATGTCTATTGGTTTGTCTGACACCCCAAGAGAATCTTCATTAGAATTTAATAATTAATATTTCTACTCCTTGAATAATTAAAAATACATTTTCCTAGAAATTTTTAATACTTTTCCCCTTAAATATTTAACCCTATCTGACCACAGGGTATATAAGCGATAGAGCCAAGGGTGTTCAATCAAAAATTCGGACTGTACTTTGAAAAAATATCCTATTTTTTGATCAATTATCACCTTATTAGTGATTGAATATGTCTATTGGTTTGTCTGACACCCCAATAGAATCTTCATTAGAATTTAATAATTAATATTTCTACCCTTGAATAATTAAAAATACATTTTCCTAGAAATTTTTAATACTTTTCCCTCTTAAATATTTAACCCTATCTGACCACAGGGTATATAAGCGATATGAGCCATGGGTGTTCAATCAAAAATTCGGACTTGAATTTTATAAAGTGCTCGTATTTTTTGAATCGTTTTCACCTGATTTGTGATTGAATGTCTCTATTGGTTTGTTTGTCACCCCAATAGAATCTTGATTAGACTTTAATAATTAAAATATCTACCCTTGAATAATTAAAATTACATTTTCCTCAAAATTTTTAATACTTTTCCCCTTAAATATTTAACCCTATCTGACCACAGGGTATATAAGGGAATGAGCCATGAGTGTTCAATCAAAAATTCGGACTTGAATTTTATAAAGTGCTCGTATTTTTTGAATCGTTTTAACCTGATTTGTGATTGAATGTCTCTATTGGTTTATTTGACGCCCCACTAGAATCTTGATTAGACTTTAATAATGAAAATATCTACCCTTGAATAATTAAAATTACATTTTCCTCAAAATTTTTAATACTTTTCCCCTTAAATATTTAACCCTATCTGACCACAGGGTATATAAGCGAATGAGCCATGAGTGTTCAATCAAAAATTCGGTTTTGAATTTTATAAAGTGCTCGTATTTTTTGAATTATTTTCACCTGATTAGTGATTGAATGTCTCTATTGGTTTATTTGACGCCCCACTAGAATCTTGATTAGACTTTAATTATTAAAATATCTACCCTTGAATAATTCAAATTACATTTTCCTCAAAATTTTTAATACTTTTCCCCTTAAATATTTAACCCTATCTGACCACAGGGTATATAAGCGAATGAGCCATGAGTGTTCAATCAAAAATTCGGACTTGAATTTTATAAAGTGATCGTATTTTTTGAATTATTTTCACCTAATTAGTGATTGAATATGTCTATTGGTTTGTTTGACACCCCAATAGAATCTTGATTAGACTTTAATAATTAAAATATCTACCCTTGAATTATTAAAATTACATTTTCCTTAAAATTTTTTATTCTTTTCCCCTTAAATATTTAACCCTATCTGACCACAGGGTATATAAGCGATAGAGCCATGGGTGTTCAATCAAAAATTCGGACTCTAATTTGAAAAAAGATCGTATTTTTTGATAAATTATCACCTTATTAGTGATTGAATATGTCTATTGGTTTGTTTGACACACCAATAGAATCTTGATTAGACTTTAATAATTAAAATATCTACCCCTGAATAATTAAAAATACATTTTCCTCAAAATTTTTAGTACTTTTCTTCTTAAATATATAACCCTATCTGAACACAGGGTATATAAGGGAATGAGCCATGAGTGTTCAATCAAAAAATTCGGACTTGAATTTTATAAAGTGCTCGTATTTTTTAATTATTTTCACCTGATTAGTGATTGAATGTCTCTATTGGTATATTTGATAATCCAATAGAATCTTCATTAGACTTTAATTATTAAAATATCTACCCTTGAATAATTAAAATTACATTTTCCTCAAAATTTTTAATACTTTTCCCCTTAAATATTTAACCCTATCTGACCACAGGGTATATAAGCGATATGAGCCATGGGTGTTCAATCAAAAAATTCGGACTTGAATTTTATAAAGTGCTCGTATTTTTTAATTATTTTCACCTGATTAGTGATTGAATGTCTCTATTGGTTTATTTGATAATCCAATAGAATCTTCATTAGAATTTAATAATTAAAATTTCTACCCTTGAATAATTAAAAATACATTTTCCTTAAAATTTCTAATAGTTTTCCCCTTAAATATTTAACGCTATCTGACCACAGGGTATATAAGCGAATGAGCCATGAGTGTTCAATCAAAAATTCGGTCTTGAATTTTATAAAGTGCTCGTATTTTTTGAATTATTTTCACCTGATTAGTGATTGAATGTCTCTATTGGTTTATATGACGCCCCACTAGAATCTTGATTAGACTTTAATTTATCTACCCTTGAATAATTAAAATTACATTTTCCTTAAAATTTTTAATACTTTTCCCCTTAAATAAATAACCGTATCTGACCACAGGGTATATAAGGGAATGAGCCATGGGTGTTCAATCAAAAATTCGGACTTGAATTTTATAAAGTGATCGTATTTTTTGAATTATTTTCACCTGATTAGTGATTGAATTTCTCTATTGGTTTATTTGATAATCCAATAGAATCTTCATTAGAATTTAATAATTAAAATTTCTCCCCTTGAATAATTAAAAATACCATTCCTAGAAATTTTTAATACTTTTCCCCTTAAATATTTAAACCTATCTGACCACAGGGTATATAAGGGAATGAGCCATGGGTGTTCAATCAAATATTCGGACTTGAATTTTATAAAGTGCTCGTATTTTTTGAATTATTTTCACCTGATTAGTGATTGAATGTCTCTATTGGTTTATTTGACACCCCAATAGAATCTTGATTAGACTTTAATAATTAAAATATCTACCCTTGAATAATTAAAATTACATTTTCCTCAAAATTTTTAATACTTTTCCCCTTAAATATTTAACCCTATCTGACCACAGGGTATATAAGCGAATGAGCCATGAGTGTTCAATCAAAAATTCGGACTTGAATTTTATAAAGTGCTCGTATTTTTTAATTATTTTCACCTGATTAATGATTGAATGTCTCTATTGGTTTATTTGACGCCCCACTAGAATCTTGATTAGACTTTAATAATTAAAATATCTATCCTTGAATAATTAAAATTACATTTTCCTCAAAATTTTTAATACTTTTCCCCTTAAATATTTAACCCTATCTGACCACAGGGAATATAAGCGAATGAGCCATGAGTGTTCAATCAAAAATTCGGACTTGAATTTTATAAAGTGATCTTATTTTTTAATTATTTTCACCTGATTAGTGATTGAATATGTCTATTGGTTTGTTTGACACCCCAATAGAATCTTGATAAGACTTTAATAATTAAAATATCTACCCCTGAATAATTAAAAATACATTTTCCTCAAAATTTTTAGTACTTTTCTTCTTAAATAAATAACCCTATCTGAACACAGGGTATATAAGAGAATGAGCCATGAGTGTTCAATCAAAAATTTAGGACATGAATTTTATAAAGTGCTCGTATTTTTTAATTATTTTCACTTGATTAATGATTGAATGTCTCTATTGGTATATTTGATAATCCAATAGAATCTTCATTAGACTTTAATTATTAAAATATCTACCCTTGAATTATTAAAATTACATTTTCCTCAAAATTTTTTATTCTTTTCACCTTAAATATTTAACCCTATCTGACCACAGGGTATATAAGCGAATGAGCCATGAGTGTTCAATCAAAAAATTCGGACTTGAATTTTATAAAGTGCTCGTATTTTTTAATTATTTTCACCTGATTAGTGATTGAATGTCTCTATTGGTATATTTGATATCCAATAGAATCTTCATTAGACTTTAATAATTAAAATATCTACCCTTGAATTATTAAAATTACATTTTCCTCAAATTTTTTATTCTTTTCACCTTATATATTTAACCCTATCTGACCAGAGGATATATAAGCGATAGAGCCATGGGTGTTCAATCAAAAAATTCGGACTTGAATTTTATAAAGTGCTCGTATTTTTTAATTATTTTCACCTGATTAGTGATTGAATGTCTCTATTGGTTTATTTGATAATCCAATAGAATCTTCATTAGAATTTAATAATTAAAATTTCTACCCTTGAATAATTAAAAATACATTTTCCTTAAAATTTTTAATACTTATCCCCTTAAATATTTAACCCTATCTGACCACAGGGTATATAAGCGAATAACCCATGAATGTTCATTCAAAAATTCGGACCTGAATTTTATAAAGTGCTCTAATTTTTTGAATTATTTTCACCTGATTAGTGATTGAATGTCTCCATTGGTTTATTTGAAACTTGATTAGACTTTAATAATTAGAATATCTACCCTGGAATAATTAAAATTACATTTTCTTCAAAATTTTCAATACTTTTCCCCTTAGATATTTAACCCTATCTGACCACAGGGTATATAACCGAATGGCCCATGAATGTTCAATCAAAAATTTGGACTTGAATTTTATAAAGTGCTCGTATTTTATGAATTATTTTCACCTGATTAGTGATTGAATGTCTCTATTGGTTTATTTGAAACCCCAATAGAATCTTTATTAGACTTTAATAATTAGAATATCTACCCTTGAATAATTAAAATTACATTTTTTTCAAAATTTTTAATACTTTCCCATAAATATTTAACACTATCGAATATTAAAGTATCTACCCTTCAATTATTAAAATTACATTTTCTTCAAAATTTTTAATATTTTTTCCCCTTAAATATTTAACCTATGGGACCTCAGGGTATATAAGCGAATGAGCCATGGGTGTTCTATCAAATTCAAATTCGAGCCTGTATTTGATACAGTGGTCGTATTTTTATATAAATTTTCACCTGAGTAGTTTTTAAATGTGTCTATTCGTTAATTTTTCACCCCAAATAAATCTTTATTATACTATAATTATTATTATTTAAATATATACCCTAGATTTATTCGAGTTATATTTTCCTCAAAATTTTTAATACTTTTCCTCTTAAATTTTTAACCCTATCGGACCATCAGGTGTATATAAGCGAATGAGCCATGGGTGTTCAATCGAAAATTCTAACTTGAATTTGATAAAGTGGTCCTATTTTTTAATAAATTTTCACTTCATTAGTGATTGAATGTCTCTATTGGTTTGTTTGACACCCCATTAGAATCTTGATTAGACTTTAATTATTAAAATATCTTCCTGTGAATAATTAAAATTACATTTTCCTAAAAATTTTTAATATATTTTCCCTTAAATTTTTAACTCTATCGGACCTCAGTGTATATAAGCGAATGAGCCATAGGTGTTCAATCGAAAATTCGAACTTGACTTTGTTAAAGTGGTCGTATATTTTGATAAATTTTCACTTCATTAGTGATTGAATGTCTCTATTTGTTTGTTTGACACCCTAATAGAATCTTTATTAGACTTTAATTATTAAAATATCTACCCTTAAATAATTAAAATAACATTTTCCTTAAAGTTTTGAATATTTTTCCCCTTAAATATTTAACCTTATGGGACCACAGTGTATATAAGCGAATGAGCCATGGGTTTTAAATCAAAAATTCGGACATGAATTTTATAAAGAGCTCGTATTTTTTTAAATTATTTTAACTGATTAGTGATTAAATGTCTCATTTTGTTTGTTTTCACCCCAATAGAATCTTTATTAGACTTTAATTATTAATGAAATCAATCAGTTTAGTTTCTATTTTGTCCATTTTCATAAGATATCGTCGAGAGGAGACACCAATTTGGAGACTTGTTATCGCTGGAGCTCTGGATGTGAGTCAGACTTTTCTCTATTTAACCCTATGGGACCTCTGACTATATAAATGAATGAGCCATGGGTATTCAATTAAAAACTCGGACTTGATTTTTATAAAGTAGTTTTTTTTTTAATTCTCTCCTGATTAGTGATTGAATGTGTCTATTTGCTTGTTTGTCACCCCAATAGAATCTTGATTAGATTTTAATAATTAAATTCTCTCCCTTGAATAATTAGAATTACAATTTTTTCAAAATTTTTTTAAAATTTTTCCTTCCAAATATTTAACCCTATGGGACCTCTGGCTATATAAATGAATGAGCCATGGTTGTTCAATCAAAAATTCGGATTTGATTTTTATAGTTTTTTTTTATTTGAGAAAAATTCTCTCCTGATTAGTGATTGAATGTCTCTATTGGTTTGTTTGACACCCCAATAGAATCTTGATTTGATTTTAATAATTAAATTCTCTCCCTTGAATAAACAGAATTACAATTTTTTCAAAATTTTTTATATTTTTCCCTCCAAATATTTAACCCTATGGGACCTCTGGCTATATAAATGAATGAGCCATGGGTGGTCAATCAAAAATTCGGACTTGATTTTTATAAAGTGTTTTTTTTTTTTTTTTTTTTAAATTATCTCTTGATTAGTGATTGAATGTGTGTGTGTGTTGGTTTGTTTGACACCCCAATAGAATCTTGATTAGATTTTAATAAATAAATTATCTCTCTTGAATAATTAGAATTATAATTTTTTCAAAATTTTTAAAATTTTTCCCTCCAAATATTTAACCCTATGGGACATCTGGCTATATAAATGAATGAGCCATGGGTGTTCAATAAAAAATTCGGACTTAATTTTTATAAAGTGTTTTTTTTTTTTTAAATTCTCTCCTGATTAGTGATTGAATGTGTGTGTGTGTTGGTTTGTTTGACACCCCACATGTCACATCCCTTTTGTCCATTTTCATAATTTATCGTCGAGAGGTGACACCAATTTGGAGACTTGTCATCGCTGGATCTCTGGATGTGAGTCAGACTTTTTTCTTTCTTATAATAAAAAGCCAAAAATATATCACCAAAGAATCGATATTTATTATCAAAATTATTTCTTTCTACATACAAAATGAATATAATGCTTCAACAAAATATTTGAATTCATTTTAATTATTCAATAATTTCATTAACATCTTTGATAATATAAATTGATTGGCCTTTTTGAATTCCTTCTTTTTTAATATTTCTTATTTAAATGATAATTACATTATGATCTAATTGAAAGTTTCTTTTTGCCGAAAATAGCAGAATTTTTCTAAAGTCTCATAATTATTAATATTTTTCCCCCTGAAATTTTTAGTCTTTTGTACTTCAGGCTATATAATCGATCGTTCAAAAAAAATTCGGACTTAATATAAGATATTAAACATATTTTTTTTTATTCTTATACACATATTATGTCGGAAGGAATTTCGACTTTATGGTTGCCTCTCGGGTACAACTTTTTTATTATAATTACAAATGTTTCGTGAGAAATTCTCCTTTTATCAATGGAAAATTTTTAACAAATTTGAAAAATAATTCTTTTAAGAATGGAATATAACATAATATCAAAAATATTTGCTTTATATTCCTTTTCTTAAATTATTTTTTTAAATTTGTTAAAATGTTCATTGATAAAGCCAGAACTTCCCTGAAACTTTTGGACTTCAAATAAACTTTTTCAGATTATTTTTTAGAAATGATTGCTAATTGTTGTGATGATTACTAGCGTACTTGCCTACTAGTGCTTAGGTTCTACTCCCGAGGGGACAAGACCCTCCTACATGCAATATAAACATATCTTTTTAAATCTTTGATAAATGACCTAAATTCATGTTTGTAATATTATTTTTTGTTAGAGATTATAATTTCGAAGTTTTGACCTTCATCATCATTTTTATTTTTATTAATAAATAATATTCTATCTGTTATTTCTAATGGGTTCATTTACCCCATTGGATGTTAGTAAATTGGTTTTGTTCTTAAATTAAGATGATCATTTCACAAACGTTTGTGTTGTTATTCTAGAATTCAGGGTTAAAACATGAATTTTGCATTCTGTTAGAGATTTCTCTATTTGAAAAAGATAGGTATTCTAGAATTTTTTTTTCTTTGAATTCTCTACATTTGAAATAGTTTAATTAATTTTAATTATTTCAACATTTTTTAAAACTATTTATAAATGTGAAAAGTTAAAATATTACATGAAGGTTAGGTTCTCGAAACTATAGTCTCTTACAAATAATTAAAATTATATAAATTTATAGGTACTTGTTAATTTGCATCTCAATGATTTTATATTTATTTTTAAATGATTATTCAAATAAAAAAGTAAAGATAATCTGATTGAAAGAAATTAGGGATAGGATAAAAATATGAAGGTAGATTGGGGTAGATTTATTATATTTAAATAAATATAATAAATATTCAAATAAAAACAGCAAAAATAATATTCTTTTTTTTTATTAAAATCCAAATCAAGTTATTTATATTAAATAATTTAAAGTACATAATTTTTTTTACATAATAAATATATTTCATTTCTCTTGTTTGATTTAGTCAATGGCGACGCAGTTGTTGTCCAAATCTGAAAAAAAGCATTTAAAATTAATATATTTTATAAATTATAATATTTCTTTAATAGTTAGTTAAATAACTGGTATTTTTCTTTTACAGATCAATATCCGGATCAATCTACTTGCTCGGTGTTCATCTTCAAGAAAATGAATTATTCTAAATATATATTCTATTTATATATTCTCTATAACTCTCTCTAGGAACGCCTATAAATAGGGGTTTGGGATGGATATTTTGCACTTCAAGTGTTTAAATTGGTATTTTAAGGTTATTAATGATTGTTTAGTAGTATATATATATATATATATATATATATATATATATATATAATATCCTAGTATTATATATATATTTATATACATATGATTTAATTTGTATAATAGTATGTAATAATATATATGATTCAAATTGTATAATAGTTTGTATAAAATATATTATTTAATTTGTATAATAATAGTATGTAAAGAAAAAAGATGTCAAATAAATTTTATTTTTAAAAGAACCCCCTTTTTCATTTCAAAATACCATTCCTATAATATCCATTGACTGCCCGTCCATTCCGCTTACCTCCGTGCCTCAGCCGGCCGAAAGCCCGCGGAGGCGCTCGAGCGCCGCAGGAGGGGTGACCCCTCCATCCGGGCCACCTCACCTGGCGGACTCGGGGCGTTCCGCCTGTTTTCGGCGGCCTTCGGCGGCTGGCCACTTGGAGGGGAGACTCGGCTATATAAGTAATTTTTTCGCAGGGGATGGTTGGTCGGGGTTTGGGATGGATATTTTACACTTTAAGTGTTTAAATTGGTATTTTAAGGTTATAAATGATTGTTTAGTATTTTATATATATATATATAATATTCTAGTATTATATATATATATAATATTCTAGTATTATATATATATTCTAGTATTATATATATATATATAATATTCTAGTATTATATATATATTCTAGTATTATATATATATATTCTAGTATTATATATATATATATATTCTAGTATTATATATATATATATTCTAGTATTATATATATATATATTCTAGTATTATATATATATATTCTAGTATTATATATATATATATATCCTAGTATTAGATATATATATTCTAGTATTATATATATATATATCCTAGTATTAGATATATATATATCCTAGTATTAGATATATATATTTAGTGTCTTATTAAATAAGATTATAAATAAATATATATATATATGGTACATGCAATATATAATATGTTGCTTTAAATTTTTAGTAACATCAAAACACTCATCTGTCTGATTTATTTTTTAATTACAGAATATATAGTATAAATAAAATACAACTATAATATTCTGCAATTAAAAAATAAATCAAACACATGAGTGTTTTAATGTTACTAAATATCTAAAGTCCTCGAATGATAATAGAGTCAATTAATTATACTCTATCATTATTTGAAGACATCTGCAAAATCAGAAGTCTAATTTTACCTTGAGTGGTCGAAAAGAATTCTAAAACAATCTCGCAGATGATATGACTTACCTTCGAAGCCTGATTTGTTGCAGAAGTTATTTGATAGAAAAAAAATATATGTGCACTATCTAACTTTGCATTTAATAATTATACCAAGTTTTTTTTTACATATTGTATTCCATCTTACGATTGCCTAGTAAAAATAATTGATTACTTAATAATAATTAATTTTAAACTAATTCACGGATATTTTAATTTATCTTTAAATAATATTCATTCTTTCATACTTCAATAAGTGATTGTTTGTTATTTCAAGAATGATGGAAATGTTCATTTATTAAGATTTCAATAATTTATTGTATTGACTAAAAAATGTTATGATTTTACTGTTTAATGTCAAAAATTTTAATCTATTGGTTTTAAACTCTATGTAATATTAGTCTAATTATTATTAAAATAATAAAAAATATATTTATTTGGATGTTAAATTATTTTAAACATTTGTACACGCTTTATATTAGCTTCACATGTATGTATGTATCTATGAATGTATCAATGTGACTTTTGTTCTGTAATTAATATTATATTTTCAAATAAAAATTGATACATGCTAATAAATTTTATCTTTTTATTTATTTAAATACATTTCCTTACACAAACTCCTAACTAGTCCTACACTAAGTTCTTTCTAATTCAAATATGAGCCGTATTCTTTGAAAGTGGTACAAGTCCAATTTTGAAAAAAATGAGTTAATGTCAGTTTTAGTTAGAGATAGATATGTCTTTTTTTCATATTTATAATATCCCACTTAATGGAGTACAATATCCTCATGAATTCGACAGAATAACAATATCGAAATATTTATAAATATATGTATTTATAAAAATATAAATACAAAAATATCTCGAAATAACAAAAAATGGACTTACAACACTTTCAAAGAAAATGGCTCATATGCGAGACTATACTTTCAAATAGTAATCCTTTCTTTGGATTAGATTGTTTTTTTTTCTCTTGGGAAAACTAAATAAAATTTTGATTTTTATGTAAAGCTAATTAATCAGAGGCAATTCTTATGTTAGTATAATGACGCAAGTACGCTAGTAATCATCATACAAATACCAATCATTTCTAAAAAAGAATCTGAAAAGTTTATTTGAAGTCCAAAAGTTTCAGGAGAAGTTCTGGCTTTATCAATGAACATTTTAACAAATTTAAAAAAATAATTTAAGAAAGGAATATAAACCAAATGTTTTTGATATTATATTATATTACATTCTTAAAGGAAGTATTTTTTCAAATTTGTTAAAATTTCCATAGATAAAGGTAGAATTTCTCCCGAAACATTTGTAATTCAAATAAAAAAGTTGTACCCGAAAGGCAACCATGAAGTCGAAATTCGTTCAGAAATAATATACGTATAAGAATAAAAAAAAATATGTTTACTATCTTATATCAAGTCAGAATTTTTTTTGAACAATCGATTATATAGCCTGATTTCAGGGGGAAAAAATATTAAAAATTATGAGACTTTATAAAAATTATGCTACTCTCGTCAAAAAGAAACATTCAATTAGATCATAATTTGATTATCAGTTAAAAACAAATATTAAAAAAAAGACGGAATTCAAAAAGGCCCATCAATAAATATTATCAAAGATGTTAATGATATTGTTGAATAATTAAAATGAATTCAAATATTTTGTTGAAGAATTATATTCATTTTGTATGTAGAAAGAAATAATTTTGATAATAAATAACGATTCTTTGGTGATATATTTTTGGCTTTTTATTATAAGAAAGAAAAAAGTCTGACTCACATCCAGAGCTCCAGCGATGACAAGATTCCAAATTGGTGTCACCTATCGACGATATCTTATGAAAATGGACAAAAGGGATGTGACATGTGGGGTGTCAAAAAACCAACACACACACACACATTCAATCACTAATCAGGAGAGAATTTAAAAAAAAAAACACTTTATAAAAATTAAAACCGAATTTTTTATTGAACACCCATGGCTCATTCATTTATATAGCCAGAGGTCCCATAGGGTTAAATATTTGGAGGGAAAAATATAAAAAATTTTGAAAAAATTGTAATTCTGATTATTCAAGGGAGAGAATTTAATTATTAAAATCAAATCAAGATTCTATTGGGGTGTCAAACAAACCAATAGAGACATTCAATCACTAATCAGGAGAGAATTTTTCTCAAATAAAAAAAACTATAAAAATCTAATCCGAATTTTTGATTGAACAACCATGGCTCATTCATTTATATAGCCAGAGGTCCCATAGGGTTAAATATTTGGAGGGAAAAATTTAAAAAAAATTTTGAAAAAATTGTAATTCTAATTCTAAAAGGGAGAGAATTTAATTATTAAAATCTAATCAAGATTCTATTGGGGTGACAAACAAGCAAATAGACAAATTCAATCACTAATCAGAAGAGAATTTAAAAAAAAAATCACTTTATAAAAATCAAGTCCGAATATTTGATTGAACACCCATGGCTCAATCATTTATATAGCCAGAGGTCCGATAGGGTTAAATATTTGGAGGGAAAAATATAAAAAATTTTTAAAAAATTGTAATTCTGATTATTCAATGGAGATAATTTAATTATTAAATTCTAATCAAGATTCTATTGGGGTGTCAAACAAACAAATAGAGAAATTCAAACACTAATCAGGAGAGAATTTTTCAAAAAAAAAACGACATTATAAAAATCAAGTCCGAATTTTTGATTGAACACCCATGGCTCATTCATTTATATAGCCAGAGGTCCCATAGGGTTAAATATTTGGAGGGAAAAATATAAAAAATTTTGAAAAAATTGTAATTCTGATTATTCAAGGGAGAGAATTTAATTATTAAAATCAAATCAAGATTCTATTGGGGTGTCAAACAAACCAATAGAGACATTCAATCACTAATCAGGAGAGAATTTTTCTCAAATAAAAAAACTATAAAAATCTAATCCGAATTTTTGATTGAACAACCATGGCTCATTCATTTATATAGCCAGAGGTCCCATAGGGTTAAATATTTGGAGGGAAAAATTTAAAAAAAATTTTGAAAAAATTGTAATTCTAATTCTTAAAGGGAGAGAATTTAATTATTAAAATCTAATCAAGATTCTATTGGGGTGACAAACAAGCAAATAGACAAATTCAATCACTAATCAGAAGAGAATTAAAAAAAAAAATCACTTTATAAAAATCAAGTCCGAATATTTGATTGAACACCCATGGCTCAATCATTTATATAGCCAGAGGTCCGATAGGGGTTAAATATTTGGAGGGAAAAAAATAAAATTTTTTTAAAAAATTGTAATTCTGATTATTCAATGGAGATAATTTAATTATTAAATTCTAATCAAGATTCTATTGGGGTGTCAAACAAACAAATAGAGAAATTCAAACACTAATCATGAGAGAATTTTTCAAAAAAAAAACGACATTATAAAAATCAAGTCCGAATTTTTGATTGAACACCCATGGCTCATTCATTTATATAGCCAGAGGTCCCATAGGGTTAAATATTTGGAGGGAAAAATATAAAAAATTTTGAAAAAATTGTAATTCTGATTATTCAAGGGAGAGAATTTAATTATTAAAATCAAATCAAGATTCTATTGGGGTGTCAAACAAACCAATAGAGACATTCAATCACTAATCAGGAGAGAATTTTTCTCAAATAAAAAAAACTATAAAAATCTAATCCGAATTTTTGATTGAACAACCATGGCTCATTCATTTATATAGCCAGAGGTCCCATAGGGTTAAATATTTGGAGGGAAAAATTTAAAAAAAATTTTGAAAAAATTGTAATTCTAATTCTTAAAGGGAGAGAATTTAATTATTAAAATCTAATCAAGATTCTATTGGGGTGACAAACAAGCAAATAGACAAATTCAATCACTAATCAGAAGAGAATTTAAAAAAAAAATCACTTTATAAAAATCAAGTCCGAATATTTGATTGAACACCCATGGCTCAATCATTTATATAGCCAGAGGTCCGATAGGGGTTAAATATTTGGAGGGAAAAAAATAAAAAATTTTTAAAAAATTGTAATTCTGATTATTCAATGGAGATAATTTAATTATTAAATTCTAATCAAGATTCTATTGGGGTGTCAAACAAACAAATAGAGAAATTCAATCACTAATCAGGAGAGAATTTTTCTGAAAAAAATAAAAATAATTTATAAAAATCAAATACGAATTTTTGATTGAACACCCATGGCTCATTCATTTATATAGGCAGATGTCTGATATGGTTAAATATTTGGAGGGAAAAATTGTAATACTAATTATTAAAGGGAGAGAATTTAATTATTAAAATCTAATCAAGATTCTATGGGTTGACAAACAAGCAAATAGTCAAATTCAATCACTAATCAGAAGAGAATTTAAAAAAAAATCACTTTATAAAAATCAAGTACGAATATTTGATTGAACATCCATGGCTCAATCATTTATATAGCCAGAGGTGCGATAGGGGTTAAATATTTGGAGGAAAAATATAAAAAAATTTTAAAAAAATGGTAATTCTGATTATTCAATGGAGATAATTTAATAATTAAATTCTAATCAAGATTCTATAGGGGTGTCAAACAAACCAATAGACAGATTCAATCACTAATCAGGAGAGAATTTTTCAAAAAAAAAAACACTTTATAAAAATCAAGTCCGAATTTTTGATTGAACACCCATGGCTCATTCATTTATATAGCCAGAGGTCCCATAGGGTTAAATATTTGGAGGGAAAAATATAAAAAATTTTGAAAATATTGTAATTCTGATTATTCAAGGGAGAGAATTTAATTATTAAAATCAAATCAAGATTCTATTGGGGTGTCAAACAAACCAATAGAGACATTCAATCACTAATCAGGAGAGAATTTTTCTCAAATAAAAAATAACTATAAAAATCTAAGTCCGAATTTTTGATTGAACAACCATGGCTCATTCATTTATATAGCCAGAGGTCCCATAGGGTTAAATATTTGGAGGGAAAAATTTAAAAAAATTTTGAAAAAATTGTAATTCTAATTATTCAAGGGAGAGAATTTAATTATTAAAATCTAATCAAGATTCTATTGGGGTGTCAAACAAACAAATAGAGAAATTCAATCACTAATCAGGAGAGAATTTTTCAAAAAAAAAAACGACATTATAAAAATCAAGTCCGAATTTTTGATTGAACACCCATGGCTCATTCATTTATATAGCCAGAGGTCCCATAGGGTTAAATATTTGGAGGGAAAAATATAAAAAATTTTGAAAAAATTGTAATTCTGATTATTCAAGGGAGAGAATTTAATTATTAAAATCAAATCAAGATTCTATTGGGGTGTCAAACAAACCAATAGAGACATTCAATCACTAATCAGGAGAGAATTTTTCTCAAATAAAAAAAAACTATAAAAATCTAATCCGAATTTTTGATTGAACAACCATGGCTCATTCATTTATATAGCCAGAGGTCCCATAGGGTTAAATATTTGGAGGGAAAAATTTAAAAAAAATTTTGAAAAAATTGTAATTCTAATTATTCAAGGGAGAGAATTTAATTATTAAAATCTAATCAAGATTCTATTGGGGTGTCAAACAAGCCAATAGACACATTCAATCACTAATCAGGAGAGAATTTTTCAAAAAAAAAAACACTTTATAAAAATCTAAGTCCGAATTTTTGATTGAACACCCATGGCTCATTCATTTATATAGCCAGAGGTCCCATAGGGTTAAATATTTGGAGGGAAAAATTTAAAAAAAATTTTGAAAAAATTGTAATTCTAATTCTTAAAGGGAGAGAATTTAATTATTAAAATCTAATCAAGATTCTATTGGGGTGACAAACAAGCAAATAGACAAATTCAATCACTAATCAGAAGAGAATTTAAAAAAAAAATCACTTTATAAAAATCAAGTCCGAATATTTGATTGAACACCCATGGCTCAATCATTTATATAGCCAGAGGTCCCATAGGGTTAAATATTTGGAGGGAAAAATATAAAAAATTTTGAAAAAATTGTAATTCTGATTATTCAATGGAGATGAATTTAATTATTAAATTCTAATCAAGATTCTATTGGGGTGTCAAACAAACAAATAGAGAAATTCAAACACTAATCAGGAGAGAATTTTTCAAAAAAAAAAACGACATTATAAAAATCAAGTCCGAATTTTTGATTGAACACCCATGGCTCATTCATTTATATAGCCAGAGGTCCCATAGGGTTAAATATTTGGAGGGAAAAATATAAAAAATTTTGAAAAAATTGTAATTCTGATTATTCAAGGGAGAGAATTTAATTATTAAAATCAAATCAAGATTCTATTGGGGTGTCAAACAAACCAATAGAGACATTCAATCACTAATCAGGAGAGAATTTTTCTCAAATAAAAAAAACTATAAAAATCTAATCCGAATTTTTGATTGAACAACCATGGCTCATTCATTTATATAGCCAGAGGTCCCATAGGGTTAAATATTTGGAGGGAAAAATTTAAAAAAAATTTTGAAAAAATTGTAATTCTAATTCTTAAAGGGAGAGAATTTAATTATTAAAATCTAATCAAGATTCTATTGGGGTGACAAACAAGCAAATAGACAAATTCAATCACTAATCAGAAGAGAATTTAAAAAAAAAATCACTTTATAAAAATCAAGTCCGAATATTTGATTGAACACCCATGGCTCAATCATTTATATAGCCAGAGGTCCGATAGGGGTTAAATATTTGGAGGGAAAAATATAAAAAATTTTTAAAAAATTGTAATTCTGATTATTCAATGGAGATAATTTAATTATTAAATTCTAATCAAGATTCTATTGGGGTGTCAAACAAACAAATAGAGAAATTCAAACACTAATCAGGAGAGAATTTTTCAAAAAAAAAACGACATTATAAAAATCAAGTCCGAATTTTTGATTGAACACCCATGGCTCATTCATTTATATAGCCAGAGGTCCCATAGGGTTAAATATTTGGAGGGAAAAATATAAAAAATTTTGAAAAAATTGTAATTCTGATTATTCAAGGGAGAGAATTTAATTATTAAAATCAAATCAAGATTCTATTGGGGTGTCAAACAAACCAATAGAGACATTCAATCACTAATCAGGAGAGAATTTTTCTCAAATAAAAAAAACTATAAAAATCTAATCGGAATTTTTGATTGAACAACCATGGCTCATTCATTTATATAGCCAGAGGTCCCATAGGGTTAAATATTTGGAGGGAAAAATTTAAAAAAAATTTTGAAAAAATTGTAATTCTAATTATTAAAGGGAGAGAATTTAATTATTAAAATCTAATCAAGATTCTATTGGGGTGACAAACAAGCAAATAGACAAATTCAATCACTAATCAGAAGAGAATTTAAAAAAAAAATCACTTTATAAAAATCAAGTCCGAATATTTGATTGAACACCCATGGCTCAATCATTTATATAGCCAGAGGTCCGATAGGGGTTAAATATTTGGAGGGAAAAATATAAAAAATTTTTAAAAAAATTGTAATTCTGATTATTCAATGGAGATAATTTAATTATTAAATTCTAATCAAGATTCTATTGGGGTGTCAAACAAACAAATAGAGAAATTCAAACACTAATCAGGAGAGAATTTTTCAAAAAAAAAACGACATTATAAAAATCAAGTCCGAATTTTTGATTGAACACCCATGGCTCATTCATTTATATAGCCAGAGGTCCCATAGGGTTAAATATTTGGAGGGAAAAGTATAAACAATTTTGAGAAAAATAAAATTATAATTATTCAAGAGAGAGAATTTAATTATTAAAATCTAATCAAGATTCTATTGGGGTGTCAAACAAACAAATAGACACATTCAATCACTAATCAGGAGAGAATTTTTAAAAAAAAATCACTTTATAAAAATCAAGTCCGAATTTTTGATTGAACAACCATGGCTCAATCATTTATATAGCCAGAGGTCCCATAGGGTTAAATATTTGGAGGGAAAAATATAAAAAAATTTTGAAAAAATTGTAATTCTGATTATTCAAGGGAGAGAATTTAATTATTAAATTCTAATCAAGATTCTATTGGGGTGTCAAACAAACAAATAGACAAATTCAATCACTAATCAGGAGAGAATTTTTCAAAAAAAAAACACTTTATAAAAATCAAGTCCGAATTTTTGATTGAACACCCATGGCTCATTCATTTATATAGCCAGAGGTCCCATAGGGTTAAATATTTGGAGGGAAAAATATAAAAAATTTTGAAAAAATTGTAATTCTGATTATTCAAGGGAGAGAATTTAATTATTAAAATCTAATCAAGATTCTATTGGGGTGTCAAACAAACCAATAGAGAAATTCAATCACTAATCAGGAGAGAATTTTTCTCAAATAAAAATAACTTATAAAAATCTAAGTCCGAATTTTTGATTGAACACCCATGGCTCATTCATTTATATAGCCAGAGGTCCCATAGGGTTAAATATTTGGAGGGAAAAATTTAAAAAAAATTTTGAAAAAATTGTAATTCTAATTATTCAATGGAGATAATTTAATTATTAAATTCTAATCAAGATTCTATTGGGGTGTCAAACAAACAAATAGAGAAATTCAAACACTAATCAGGAGAGAATTTTTCAAAAAAAAAAACGACATTATAAAAATCAAGTCCGAATTTTTGATTGAACACCCATGGCTCAATCATTTATATAGCCAGAGGTCCCATAGGGTTAAATATTTGGAGGGAAAAATATAAAAAATTTTGAAAAAATTGTAATTCTGATTATTCAAGGGAGAGAATTTAATTATTAAAATCTAATCAAGATTCTATTGGGGTGTCAAACAAACCAATAGAGACATTCAATCACTAATCAGGAGAGAATTTTTCAAAAAAAAAACGACATTATAAAAATCAAGTCCGAATTTTTGATTGAACACCCATGGCTCATTCATTTATATAGCCAGAGGTCCCATAGGGTTAAATATTTGGAGGGAAAAATATAAAAAATTTTGAAAAAATTGTAATTCTGATTATTCAAGGGAGAGAATTTAATTATTAAAATCAAATCAAGATTCTATTGGGGTGTCAAACAAACCAATAGAGACATTCAATCACTAATCAGGAGAGAATTTTTCTCAAATAAAAAAAACTATAAAAATCTAATCCGAATTTTTGATTGAACAACCATGGCTCATTCATTTATATAGCCAGAGGTCCCATAGGGTTAAATATTTGGAGGGAAAAATTTAAAAAAATTTTGAAAAAATTGTAATTCTAATTATTAAAGGGAGAGAATTTAATTATTAAAATCTAATCAAGATTCTATTGGGGTGACAAACAAGCAAATAGACAAATTCAATCACTAATCAGAAGAGAATTTAAAAAAAAAAATCACTTTATAAAAATCAAGTCCGAATATTTGATTGAACACCCATGGCTCATTCATTTATATAGCCAGAGGTCCCATAGGGTTAAATATTTGGAGGGAAAAATATAAAAAATTTTGAAAAAATTGTAATTCTGATTATTCAAGGGAGAGAATTTAATTATTAAAATCAAATCAAGATTCTATTGGGGTGTCAAACAAACCAATAGAGACATTCAATCACTAATCAGGAGAGAATTTTTCTCAAATAAAAAAAAACTATAAAAATCTAATCCGAATTTTTGATTGAACAACCATGGCTCATTCATTTATATAGCCAGAGGTCCCATAGGGTTAAATATTTGGAGGGAAAAATTTAAAAAAAATTTTGAAAAAATTGTAATTCTAATTCTTAAAGGGAGAGAATTTAATTATTAAAATCTAATCAAGATTCTATTGGGGTGACAAACAAGCAAATAGACAAATTCAATCACTAATCAGAAGAGAATTTAAAAAAAAAAATCACTTTATAAAAATCAAGTCCGAATATTTGATTGAACACCCATGGCTCAATCATTTATATAGCCAGAGGTCCGATAGGGGTTAAATATTTGGAGGGAAAAATATAAAAAAATTTTAAAAAAATTGTAATTCTGATTATTCAATGGAGATAATTTAATTATTAAATTCTAATCAAGATTCTATTGGGGTGTCAAACAAACAAATAGAGAAATTCAAACACTAATCAGGAGAGAATTTTTTCAAAAAAAAAAACGACTTTATAAAAATCAAGTCCGAATTTTTGATTGAACACCCATGGCTCATTCATTTATATAGCCAGAGTAGTCCCATAGGGGTTAAATATTTGAGGGAAAATGTGCTAAAAATTTTGAAAAATTGAACGACCATGGCTCATTCATTTTATATAGCCAGGAGGTCCCATAGGGTTAAATATTTGGAGGAAAAATTTAAAAAGAAATTGTAATTCTAATTATTAAAGGGAGAGAATTTAATTGTTAAATTCTAATCAAGATTCTATTGGGGTGTCAAACAAACAAATAGACAAATTCAATCACTAATCAGAAGAGAATTTAAAAAAAAAAATCACTTTATAAAAATCAAGTCCGAATATTTGATTGAACACCCATGGCTCAATCATTTATATAGCCAGAGGTCCGATAGGGGTTAAATATTTGGAGGGAAAAATATAAAAAATTTTTAAAAAATTGTAATTCTGATTATTCAATGGAGATAATTTAATTATTAAATTCTAATCAAGATTCTATTGGGGTGTCAAACAAACAAATAGAGAAATTCAAACACTAATCAGGAGAGAATTTTTCAAAAAAAAAACGACTTTATAAAAATCAAGTCCGAATTTTTGATTGAACACCCATGGCTCAATCATTTATATAGCCAGAGATCCCATAGGGTTAAATATTTGGAGGGAAAAGTATAAACAATTTTGAGAAAAATAAAATTATAATTATTCAAGAGAGAGAATTTAATTATTAAAATCTAATCAAGATTCTATTGGGGTGTCAAACAAACCAATAGACACATTCAATCACTAATCAGGAGAGAATTTTTCTAAAAAAAAAACCACTTTATAAAAATCAAATCCGAATTTTTGATTGAACACCCATGGCTCATTCATTTATATAGGCAGATGTCTCATAGGGTTAAATATTTGGAGGGAAAATTTTTAAAACTTTTGAAAAAATTATAATTCTAAATATTCAAGAGAGATAATTTATTTATTAAAATCTAATCAAGATTCTATTGGGGTGTCAAACAAACCAATAGATACATTCAATCACTAATCAGGAGAGAATTTAAAAAAAAAAAACACTTTATAAAAATTAAGTCCGAATTTTTTATTGAACACCCATGGCTCATTCATTTATATAGCCAGAGGTCCCATAGGGTTAAATATTTGGAGGGAAAAATTTAAAAAATTTTGAAAAAATTGTAATTCTAATTATTCAATGGAGATAATTTAATTGTTAAATTCTAATCAAGATTCTATTGGGGTGTCAAACAAACAAATAGAGAAATTCAAACACTAATCAGGAGAGAATTTTTCAAAAAAAAACGACTTTATAAAAATCAAGTCCGAATTTTTGATTGAACACCCATGGCTCAATCATTTATATAGCCAGAGATCCCATAGGGTTAAATATTTGGAGGGAAAAGTATAAACAATTTTGAGAAAAATAAAATTATAATTATTCAAGAGAGATAATTTAATTATTAAAATCTAATCAAGATTCTATTGGGGTGTCAAACAAACCAATAGATACATTCAATCACTAATCAGGAGAGAATTTTTCTCAAATAAAAAAAACTATAAAAATCTAATCCGAATTTTTGATTGAACAACCATGGCTCATTCATTTATATAGCCAGAGGTCCCATAGGGTTAAATATTTGGAGGGAAAAATTTAAAAAAAATTTTGAAAAAATTGTAATTCTAATTATTAAAGGGAGAGAATTTAATTATTAAATTCTAATCAAGATTCTATTGGGGTGACAAACAAGCAAATAGACAAATTCAATCACTAATCAGAAGAGAATTTAAAAAAAAAATCACTTTATAAAAATCAAGTCCGAATATTTGATTGAACACCCATGGCTCAATCATTTATATAGCCAGAGGTCCGATAGGGGTTAAATATTTGGAGGGAAAAATATAAAAAAATTTTAAAAAAATTGTAATTCTGATTATTCAATGGAGATAATTTAATTATTAAATTCTAATCAAGATTCTATTGGGGTGTCAAACAAACAAATAGAGAAATTCAAACACTAATCAGGAGAGAATTTTTCAAAAAAAAAACGACTTTATAAAAATCAAGTCCGAATTTTTGATTGAACACCCATGGCTCAATCATTTATATAGCCAAAGATCCCATAGGGTTAAATATTTGGAGGGAAAAGTATAAACAATTTTGAGAAAAATAAAATTATAATTATTCAAGAGAGAGAATTTATTTATTAAAATCTAATCAAGATTCTATTGGGGTGTCAAACAAACCAATAGACACATTCAATCACTAATCAGGAGAGAATTTTTCTAAAAAAAAAAACACTTTATAAAAATCAAATCCGAATTTTTGATTGAACACCCATGGCTCATTCATTTATATAGGCAGATGTCTCATAGGGTTAAATATTTGGAGGGAAAATTTTTAAAACTTTTGAAAAAATTATAATTCTAAATATTCAAGAGAGATAATTTATTTATTAAAATCTAATCAAGATTCTATTGGGGTGTCAAACAAACCAATAGATACATTCAATCACTAATCAGGAGAGAATTTAAAAAAAAAAAACAATTTATAAAAATTAAGTCCGAATTTTTTATTGAACACCCATGGCTCATTCATTTATATAGCCAGAGGTCCCATAGGGTTAAATATTTGGAGGGAAAAATTTAAAAAAATTTGAAAAAATTGTAATTCTAATTATTCAATGGAGATAATTTAATTGTTAAATTCTAATCAAGATTCTATTGGGGTGTCAAACAAACAAATAGAGAAATTCAAACACTAATCAGGAGAGAATTTTTCAAAAAAAAAGGACTTTATAAAAATCAAGTCCGAATTTTTGATTGAACACCCATGGCTCAATCATTTATATAGCCAGAGATCCCATAGGGTTAAATATTTGGAGTGAAAAGTATAAACAATTTTGAGAAAAATAAAATTATAATTATTCAAGAGAGATAATTTAATTATTAAAATCTAATCAAGATTCTATTGGGGTGTCAAACAAACCAATAGATACATTCAATCACTAATCAGGAGAGAATTTTTCTCAAATAAAAAAAACTATAAAAATCTAATCCGAATTTTTGATTGAACAACCATGGCTCATTCATTTATATAGCCAGAGGTCCCATAGGGTTAAATATTTGGAGGGAAAAATTTAAAAAAAATTTTGAAAAAATTGTAATTCTAATTATTAAAGGGAGAGAATTTAATTTTTAAATTCTAATCAAGATTCTATTGGGGTGACAAACAAGCAAATAGACAAATTCAATCACTAATCAGAAGAGAATTTAAAAAAAAAATCACTTTATAAAAATCAATTCCGAATATTTGATTGAACACCCATGGCTCAATCATTTATATAGCCGGAGGTGCGATAGGGGTTAAATATTTGGAGGGAAAAATATAAAAAAATTTAAAAAAATTGTAATTCTGATTATTCAATGGAGATAATTTAATTATTAAATTCTAATCAAGATTCTATTGGGGTGTCAAACAAACAAATAGAGAAATTCAAACACTAATCAGGTGAGAATTTTTCAAAAAAAAAACGACTTTATAAAAATCAAGTCCGAATTTTTGATTGAACACCCATGGCTCAATCATTTATATAGCCAAAGATCCCATAGGGTTAAATATTTGGAGGGAAAAGTATAAACAATTTTGAGAAAAATAAAATTATAATTATTCAAGAGAGAGAATTTATTTATTAAAATCTAATCAAGATCCTATTGGGGTGTCAAACAAACAAATAGATACATTCAATCACCAATCAGAAGAGAATTTTTAAAAAAAAAACGACTTTATAAAAATCAAGTCCGAATTTTTGATTGAACACCCATGGCTCAATCATTTATATAGCCAGAGATCCCATAGGGTTAAATATTTGGAGGGAAAAATTTTAAAAATTTTGAAAAAATTATAATTCTAATTATTCAAGAGAGATAATTTATTTATTAAAATCTAATCAAGATTCTATTGGGGTGTCAAACAAACCAATAGACAGATTCAATAACTAATCAGGAGAGAATTTTTCTGAAAAAAAAAACACTTTATAAAAATCAAATCCGAATTTTTGATTGAACACCCATGGCTCATTCATTTATATAGGCAGATGTCTCATAGGGTTAAATATTTGGAGGGAAAATTTTTAAAACTTTTGAAAAAATTATAATTCTAAATATTCAAGAGAGATAATTTATTTATTAAAATCTAATCAAGATTCTATTGGGGTGTCAAACAAACCAATAGATACATTCAATCACTAATCAGGAGAGAATTTAAAAAAAAAAAACAATTTATAAAAATTAAGTCCGAATTTTTTATTGAACACCCATGGCTCATTCATTTATATAGCCAGAGGTCCCATAGGGTTAAATATTTGGAGGGAAAAATTTAAAAAAAAATTTGAAAAAATTGTAATTCTAATTATTCAATGGAGATAATTTAATTGTTAAATTCTAATCAAGATTCTATTGGGGTGTCAAACAAACAAATAGAGAAATTCAAACACTAATCAGGAGAGAATTTAAAAAAAAAAAATCACTTTATAAAAATCGAGTCCGAATATTTAATTGAACACCCATGGCTCAATCATTTATATAGCCAGAGGTCCGATAGGGGTTAAATATTTGGAGGGAAAAATATAAAAAAATTTAAAAAAATTGTAATTCTGATTATTCAATGGAGATAATTTAATTGTTAAATTCTAATCAAGATTCTATTGGGGTGTCAAACAAACAAATAGAGAAATTCAAACACTAATCAGGAGAGAATTTTTCAAAAAAAAACGACTTTATAAAAATCAAGTCCGAATATTTGATTGAACACCCATGGCTCAATCATTTATATAGCCAGAGGTCCGATAGGGGTTAAATATTTGGAGGGAAAAATATAAATAAATTTTAAAAAAATTGTAATTCTGATTATTCAATGGAGATAATTTAATTGTTAAATTCTAATCAAGATTCTATTGGGGTGTCAAACAAACAAATAGAGAAATTCAAACACTAATCAGGAGAGAATTTTTCAAAAAAAAAACGACTTTATAAAAATCAAGTCCGAATTTTTGATTGAACACCCATGGCTCAATCATTTATATAGCCAGAGATCCCATAGGGTTAAATATTTGGAGGGAAAAGTATAAACAATTTTGAGAAAAATAAAATTATAATTATTCAAGAGAGATAATTTAATTATTAAAATCTAATCAAGATTCTATTGGGGTGTCAAACAAACCAATAGATACATTCAATCACTAATCAGGAGAGAATTTTTCTCAAATAAAAAAATCTATAAAAATCTAATCCGAATTTTTGATTGAACAACCATGGCTCATTCATTTATATAGCCAGAGGTCCCATAGGGTTAAATATTTGGAGGGAAAAATTTAAAAAAAATTTTGAAAAAATTGTAATTCTAATTATTAAAGGGAGAGAATTTAATTATTAAATTCTAATCAAGATTCTATTGGGGTGACAAACAAGCAAATAGACAAATTCAATCACTAATCAGAAGAGAATTTAAAAAAAAAATCACTTTATAAAAATCAAGTCTCAATATTGATTAATACCCATACCAATTCATTATGAAATACAGAGGTCCTGATAGCTAAATATTTGAGGTACCAAAAAAATGCAGAAAATGTACTCGACACAAGGCCCAAGAGACTAATTAGTTAAATTCTAATCAAGATCTAATAAACAAACAAACAAATAGAGAACAAACACAGACCAGAGAATTCTTCTCAAAAAACATACAAAAACAAGTCCAATTTTTGATTGTCCACCCACAACAATCATTGGTAGCCAGAGACCTGAGAAGCAATATTTGCAGCACATAAACAATTTATGAAAAATAAAATTATAATTATCCAGAGAGAATTAATTATTAAAATTCAACTAAGACCCACAAAATGCAAACAAACACCAATATCCACCACTGAACTAAGAGAATTGAAAAAAAAAAAAACTACTTTATAAAAATCAGTCCGAATGGATTGAACACCTGGTCATTCATTGCAGAAGAACTACAAGAATAACATTGAGGAAAAACAGCAAAAATTTTGAAAACAAAATTGATTATTCATGAGAATTTAATTACAATCAATCAAGACTTCATTAAAAGCAAACAAACCAGTAATACATTCAATCACAACTAGAGAATTCTTCTCAACAAAAAAAAACTATAAAAATTCATCCACTTTCATTGAACAACTGCATCATTCATTTATATAGCCAGAGGTCCCATAGGTCAAACATTTCAGGCAGCCTAAAAAATTTTGAAAAATGGGGACAATTACCTTATGAGAGAATTTAATTATTAAACGAATCAGATCATTAAAGACAAACAAGCAATAGACAACCAATCACTGATCAGAAGAGAATTAAAAAAACCACTTTATAAAATCAAGTCCATATTTGATTAAATTCACAGAATTCAATCATTTATATAGCCAGA
>JALMQS010000820.1:358620-430349 GCA_024734495.1 Forficula auricularia | reverse complement strand
AAAAAAAACACTATAAAAATCAAGTCAGAATTTTTGATTGAACACCCATGGCTCATTCATTTATATAGCCAGAGGTCCCATAGGGTTAAATATTTGGAGGGAAAAGTATTAAAAATTTTTGAAAAATTGTAATTCTAATTATTCAAGGGAGAGAATTTAATTATTAAAATCTAATCAAGATTCTATTGGGGTGTCAAAAAACCAATAGAGACATTCAATCACTAATCAGGAGAGAATTTTTCAAAAAAAAAACCACTTTATAAAAATCAAGTCCGAATTTTTGATTGAACACCCATGGCTCAATCATTTATATAGCCAGAGGTCCAATAGGGTTAAATATTTGGAGGGAAAAGTATAAAAAATTTTGAGAAAAATTAAAATTCTGATTATTCAAGAGAGAGAATTTAATTATTAAAATCTAATCAAGATTCTATTGGGGTGTCAAACAAACCAATAGAGACATTCAATCACTAATCAGGAGAGAATTTTTCTCAAAAAAAAAACCACTTTATAAAAATCAAATCCGAATTTTTGATTGAACACCCATGGCTCATTCATTTATATAGGCAGATGTCCCATAGGGTTAAATATTTGGAGGGAAAAATTTTAAAAATTTTGAAAAAATTATAATTCTAATTATTCAAGAGAGATAATTTATTTATTAAAATCTAATCAAGATTCTATTGGGGTGTCAAACAAACCATATAGACACATTCAATCACTAATCAGGAGAGAATTTAAAAAAAAAAAACACTTTATAAAAATCAAGTCCGAATTTTTGATTGAACACCCATGGCTCAATCATTTATATAGTCAGAGGTCCTATAGGGTTAAATATTTGAAGGTAAAAATATAAAAAACTTTGAGGAAAAATTGTAATTCTGATTATTCAAGAGAGAGACTTTAATTATTAAAATATAATCAAGATCCTATTGGGGTGTGAAACAAACCAATAGACACATTCAATCACCAATCAGAAGAGAATTTAAAAATAAAAACTACTTTACAAAAATCAAGTCCAAATTTTTGATTGAACACCCATGTCTCAATCATTTATATAGCCTGAGGTCCCATAGGGTTAAATATTTGGAGGGAAAAGTATAAACAATTTTGAGAAAAATAAAATTATAATTATTCAAGAGAGAGAATTTAATTATTAAAATCTAATCAAGATTCTATTGGGGTGTCAAACAAACCAAATAGACACATTCAATCACTAATCAGGAGAGAATTTTTCAAAAAAAAAACACTTTATAAAAATCAAGTTCGAATTTTTGATTGAACACCCATGGCTCATTCATTTATATAGCCAGAGGTCCCATAGGGTTAAATATTTGGAGGGAAAAATATTAAAAATTTTGAAAAAATTGTAATTCTAAATTATTCAAGAGAGATAATTTAATTATTAAAATCTAATCAAGATTCTATTGGGGTGTCAAACAAACCAATGCACACGACATTCAATCACTAATCAGGAGAGAATTTAAAAAAAAAACAACACTTTATAAAAATCAAGTCGAATTTTTTTATTGAACACCCAAGGCTCATTCATTTAAATAGCCAGAGGTCCCATAGGGTTAAATATTTGGAGGGAAAAATTTTAAAATTTTTTAAAAAATTGTAACTCTGATTATTCAAGAGTTATAATTTAATTGTTAAAATCTAATCAAGATTCTATTGGGGTGACAAACAAGCCAATAGTCACATTCAATCACTAATCAGCAGAGAATTTAAACAATACAATACCCGGTGAGTTTTTTTATCTTGAGACAGTCTTATAACTCAAAAAAGGGCATTATTTGGAAAAAGTTTCAAATAAAAGTTTATTTATATCGAGGGGGAAACTAAACTACACTATTGTTTGCCGATCTAGGACAAGCTTTCAATGGTATTTAAAGGTCAAGTTCTGTTTTTTAAATGGAAACCTATATATTTATTTTCATATTCATAATCTACAAAAAAAAAAACTTAGCAACTTTCATCAGAACTATTTTTTTTATTCTACATCTAATAAACAAAATATTATATCAATTATTAGATTTCAAAAAAGTCCTAATAATTATTTTTAACAATTATTCAACTTAATTATGATGATGATAATAATGATTAAATAAATAATTACTAAATCAAAAAGCTACAACAATAAAAATAAGTGTTTGCAATGATTTTAATACTTTATTATACACAGATTTAACAGATTATTTTCTACTTGAACTTATTGAGTTTAAAAAAGTTTCTTTCTCGTGTCAATCCAATAGGTAGTTCTGTTGTATTACCATAATAAAAATGGAGCATTTTTGTTGAAGACAGAATTGAAATGGTCTTAATTTATTCGGTGAATGTGGAACAAGTGTTATGGTGCTGCCATTGAAATGGATCCCGAGCGTTTTCCTGACAGGGATACACCCTCACAAGCTTCATTTTATCATATTGTAAATCTGTTAAAAACAAGAAATGTAAAAGCTACTAAGAAACTGAAACAGGCCAAAATAACTAAATTGGAACTGGAATTCATCCACAAGACTTTTTGCATAACACTCTGGAATGTCTCAGAACAGTGTCGAAAAATTATTTAATTATTAATTATTATTAAATTATTTATTTAATATTTAATTTTTTAACCATTATTATTTGATAATTAAATAAAATAATTGTTAAAAATAATTATTAGGATCTTTTTGAGATCTAATAATTTATTTTATATTTTGTTTATTTGATTTCGGATAAAAAAATAGTTCCCATGAAAGTTGCTCATGTTATTTTGTAGATTATGAATATGCAAAGAAATATATAGGTTTCAATTTAAAAAACAGAACTTGACCTCCAAATACCCTTGAAAGTTTGTTATAGATCAACAAACAATGGCGTAGTTTAATTTCCTTCATGGTATAAATAAACTTTTATTTGGAACTTTTTTCAAATAATGCACTGCTTTTGAGTTATAAGACTGTCTCAAGATAAAAAATTCACCCGGTATATAATATAATACATTCCCTCACACACACGATTCCTATTTACCTAAAAGTATAATAAGTTGAAATAAATAAAATATTATATTTAATGGTTTCTTCAATCTATGCATATAATTAATATAAGGATGAAGGGTTGTTTATAAGTTAAGGGTGGAGTCAGCTGAAAGGGTGGATGAAGGCGGAGAGGCCATATTGTAATATTCCCATCCATTTGTTTCAGCCACCACTGCCTTACACATACTGGCTCCTGTCCCTATCTATCCCTCCTTATATACCTCTCTGCAACTTCTCTACGCCCCCCCTTACACACACCCCACTCTTCCTATCTAACACCTTTATATACCCCTCTCCCTATCCTTTCCCCTTCTTTTATACCCCTCGAGGGAAATTATTGCAAGCTATTCTTAGCTTATCTTCCGAGATAATCTTAATCGGTTTAGTATAGTTCGTCATACTATTTTCACTTATCACTTTCAATTATTTATTAGTGTTTAAAGCAATTTTGATTTTAATTTTTTCAAAAAGTAAGTACATAATTAAAATAATATTATTCCCATTAATAGTTACTATTATTGTAAATCATCTGCCAAAATATAAATTTGGGATACTTTTTTGATTTTGATTTTGACAAAAAGTATATATTTTCAAATTAATTTCATGATTAGTTAGTATCAGGGCTGGATTTAAGTACATTTTACCCAGGCGGCAGCCTAAGGATCTGTATTTTTAACCGACTTCAAAAAAGGAGGAGGTTCTCTATTCGATTGAATTTTTTTTTTTTTTTTTTTTTTTTGTGCCTATGTTACCTCATATCTCCGCCAATTGTCAACCGATTTTGAAAATTTTTTTTGCATTGGGTCCAGTCTAGCTTCCAAATGGTCCCATTTTTTTCGAATTTTTTTCATAGGTATTAGACCTTTTTTATTAGGTTTTATTAGGTTTGTTTAGACCTAACCTCTTTGTTTATGAACCGATTTCGATGGTTCTTTTTTTATCCGAAAGGGGGTGTCTTAGGGATGGTGTCATATTAATTTGGTCAAGTTCTGATGATATAATCACTATTAATAACATCACTAAAAGAGAAAAATAAAAATTTTTAAGAAAAAATAAAAATCGACTTCAAAAAATTAAATGCAACAAATATAAAAATACACTATAAAGGTATAAAATAATTATTATCTTATTTAGTTACAATAAACGACGAAATATTAACACGAAATTACTTTTTGAAGTTGGTGCCAAACATATACCTTTTATGAATCGCACTCGACGGATCTTACTTAGTACGTTTGGAGGGTATGCTCGCTTATAGGTATAGTTTGTTTGGCACCGACTTTAAAAAGTAATTTCGTGTTAATATTTCGTCGTTTAGTTGTAACTAAATAAGATAATAATTATTTTATACCTTTTAGTGTATTTTTATATTTGTTGCATTTAATTTTTTGAAGTCGGTTTTTATTTTTTTCTTAAAAATTTTTATTTAATATTAATAATTTAGCCCTCAAGAGCTTTATTTTATCGTGTTGTAAATTTATTTAAAATATATATAGTAAATGTAAAGGCTACGAAGAAACTTAAAGACCAAATTAACAAAATTGGAACTGGAATTCATCCAGAACTCTTGCGATACACTTATACACTCTGGAATGTCTCAGAACAGTGTCGCAAAATTATTAAATTATTAATTATTATTACATTATTTATTTAATAATTAAATAATTGATCATTATTATTTGATAATTAAGTTTGAATGATTGTTAAAAATAATTATTAGGATTTTTTTTGAGATCTAATTGATTTGAAATTTTTTCTTATTTGATGTCATATAAAAAGATTGTTCTAATAAAAGTTGTTCAGATTTTTTTTTTTTTTATAGATTAAGAATATGTACAGAAACATATAGATTTACATTAAAAAAAAACAGAACTTCACCTCAAAATATCCTTGAAAGCTTGTTCTAAGTCGACAAACAATACCGTAGTTTAGTTTCGACCCTGATATAAATAAAATTTTATTTAAAATTTTTTTCATATAATATGCACTGTTTTTGAGTTATAAGACCGCCTCAAGATAAAAAACTCACCCGGTATAGATATAATGCTAAAATGCAACAATTTTCACCCCCCACCTCCTGTGGGCACCCCTAGTTTATGGCTACTAGTAAAATGAAAACAATGTAGTAAAAGTTTTGTTTATTTTTTTAACATTTTCTTATTAATACTTTGGAGGTTGAATAATTTAATAGATGGCTTTGATTAGAACCACATATGCATATATGCACTATTAAATTTATTAACACAAACATTTACAACTTAAATACACGACGTTTCGGTCACTATTAGGCTAAAATATTTCTCGTAAAATTCTATCGAAATTTGACTCTAATTTATGCAAGAGTGACCCGACCTAGCTTCCTGACTCACCTCTCACACTAGTTTCAAGAAAAGTACCCCCCCCCATTTTATTAACTTCTAAATAATTAGAAGAGCTTTTTATTACCTTTTTAAGTTTAAGACTTAACAGTTTTTATTTTTTTCATATAATGCTAAAATGCATCAATTTTCAACCCCACCCACCCAAAAAATTCAATTACGCACTCTGCGTCTTAACCCCCTCCCCTTGAAGGCACCCCAGATTTATAATAAAAAAAATCAGGACAACTTTCAAAATAATTTCATTTATAATTGAGATTAACTATAATTTTTTTTAAATGTGTTTTATACATTATATCAGACAAAAAAGGGGGTGGGGATTCAAAATGAAAATTCTAGCTCAACCAAATTTTGTATGCATATTCTGTGGGCCCCAAAAAGGCTAGAAATGCAAAAACTAACCACCCAAAATGGGGAGAGGGTCAAAAATAAAATTCTAGCTGACCAAACTCAATCAAATTTTGTATACATATTGTATGGACCCCCAGAAGGCTAGAAATGCAAAAGCTAACCAAATTTTGTTTAGATAGTTTGGTCGAAAGAGCTAAAATTTTCATTTTTGACCCCCACCCTCCCATTTTAGGTGGTTAGTTTTTGCATTTCTAGCCTTCTGGGGGTTCACAGAATATGTATTAGTAACTATATAATCATCATCATCATCATCAGCCTGTCGATAACGACAATCCACTGCTGAATATAGGCCTCTTGCATCAAATGGAAGGGGGTTGGCATTAAGTCCCCACGCTTGCCAGACGGATTGGTGACTAGGAATCAGATTATAGCCGGTCAAATATCAATGCAGGGACTCGGACTCGAACCCGGGACTCCTGCTTAGAAGGCTAGTGTCTTTAAGCTCTCGGCTAATCCGATTCCTAACTATATAATATTTATGGAAAAACTATTTAAAATTTTGACTTTAATTTAATTATAATTATTCAGGTGCATACTTATTATATTACATAAATTAATTTAAAAATCACTTAGTGTTAAAACAAATGACAAATAAGAAGAAATTTTGGGGGGGTCAGCTAGGCTAGGTGGTAGCGTGCCAGCCTGTTAACCAGAGGACCCGGGTTCGCATCCGACTCGAGGCATCCAGCTAAATCTGACCCCCGGGGGTAGAGACAAATTTAGAAAAAATATAATTAGTATCGTAAATTGGCTTAAGTATGGCTAGAAAGGCCGAAAAGCCAAAAAAAAGAAGAAATTTAATCAAAACTTCATTTTCGTATCCTTGACTTGAGTGAGAATCGACTGAAGAGATTTGAATTTATAATCGTGAGACGAAAAGCTTGAGTTTTTAGGAAAAATTATTGAAATATTCAATGTACTGTAATTTTAAATAATCAGTGTCCATAATTAGTGAATTAAAATTTAATTATGAATCAATAAGGATGCCAAACAAACAAAGAGACACATTCTACCACTAATAAAAAGAAATTGTAAAAAAAAACTCACCGAAATTATCTCTTTCAAGCCTGTAATGCGTCCAAGCTTCGACCCAGCTGCTCCGAATTTATATCCATGAAACCAGAAAAGCTGAAATTATTTTTGGAAAAACTATTGAAAATATCAAATTTATGAAATTTTATTTAATTATTCAAATAACTAGAGATACTAAACAAACAAATAGACACAATCTTCAAAATAATAAGAAGATATTTTAACAAACAATTTACATAAATAATCACTTTCAAGGTTGGGAGTTTCCTAGGGTTCGACTTAGGTACAATTTATATCCCTGAAACCCGAAAGGCTTAATTTAAAATTGGTAAAACTTTTTAAAATTTTGAATATAATGTCATTATAATTCTTCAGGTGCATATCTATATATAAAAAATTATTAGCCCAAGAGCCCACGACGGCCAGACCTTCGTTATTTTATAAAAGCTGAAAGTTTTTCTGTGCATGTCCCCTATACAGGTAAGAACGACCAGCGACTATAGAGTTTGGGTTGTGGTTACTTTGGCAGGTAACAGGTAATAAAGGTATATAAAATAGTACTTTAAATTCGTTAAAGTATAAAGCTCAATTTTTTTATATTTTCTTCGGGATAACTTTAGAAATCTCGTCATCCATTGCCGGACACTTATGACAGTTGCTACCCCCTGCCAGACACCCCTAAACTTTAAGAAACTCAAGCTTGAGTGGTTTGCCATAAAAGAATTTAGTCTTTTTGATTTTAAGTCGATTCTTCCACGTTTTCAGTAGAAGTTGTCATTAATAGTCAAAACAACAAAAATGGAATGAATTAAGGTTATTCCTCTAGTATTAGATAAGAATCAATGGTTATTTTTGATTTTAAGTCGATTCCTCCATGTCTTCACCAATGGTTGGTTATCAATAATAACCGAAATGTCAAAAATCTATGTAAAAACCATTAAAACTGTCTATGTAAATGCCTATTGAGGTAACATTTTTTTATAGGTCACCAAGTAACATAAATAAAATTTATCTTTTATATTATAACGAAAGTATAATTTTAATTTATTAAAGTTTAGGGGTGTCTGGCAGGGGATAGCAACTGTCATAAGTGTCCGGCAATGGATGACGAGATTTCTAAAGTTATCCCGAAGAAAATATAAAAAAATTGGGCTTTATACTTTAACGAATTTAAAGTACTATTTTATACACCTTTATTACCTGTTACCTGCCAAAGTAACCACAACCCAAACTCTATAGTCGCTGGTCGTTCTTACCTGTATAGGGGACATGCACAGAAAAACTTTCAGCTTTTATAAAATAACGAAGGTCTGGCAGTCGTGGGCTCTTGATCTATAAGGTTTTGTCTGTACATTGCTCCAAATCACGCCAAATTTTGGTTGCACACGTTTCAAGCAAAGTTATGAACGAAAACACCCTCAACAAAATTCCTGTCTATATGTATGTCTGTCTGTTTCAGTGGTTTCCGAAAAGTTGCTCACGATTCACGTAAAAACGGCTGAAGGGATTATTATGAAATTTTATATTTACATCTAGATCTAGCTAGATAACGTTTTGATATTTTGACCCCAGAAGGGGGTTTGGGGGAGCGCACGAATGAAAATTATCAAATAACTTCTAAACTATTAACCCTGCAAATTTTATGATAAACAAAGTTGTAGGGGATGTGATTTCTGAAAACTTTTGTTTAAAAAAATTTTCCCAAAAAACCACCCAAAAAGGGGGGGGGGTGCAAAAATGTAAATTCTTGCCCTTGGAGCAAACTCAACCAAATTTTGTATACATAATCTCTAGGCCTCTAGAAAGCTAGAAGTTCAAAAACTAACCACCCGAAATGGAGGGGAGGGTCAAAAATGAAAATTCTTTCTCTTAGGCCAAACTCAACCAAATTTTGTATACATAATATGTGGGTCACTAGAAGGCTAGAAATGCAAAAACTGGGTGCGGAGGGTGGGGTGAGGTGGAGGAGTGTGGGGGTGCATAGTGTTGGTGCGGAGTGGAGTCCAGGGGGCGAGGTGGGGGTGTGGTGCGCAGGGCTGGAGGGCACGGGGTGGGGTCCGGGAGGATGGGGTACGGGGTCCGAGGTGGGTGGGCTGCAGGTGGTGGGGTGGGGGCGGGTGTTGGGAACGGGTTCGGGGGTGGGGTGAGGGGGTTAGTGGGTTAGAGTGCGGAATGGAGTGTTGGGGTGGTGGTGTGGGGGCGGGGGTTGGGAATGGTGATGGGGTGGGGGTGCTGGGTGGGTTTCGGGGGATGTGGGAGTGGGGGGTGAGGGTGGGGTTCGAGGGCTGGGGGTCTTGCGTGACCTTGGTGAGCAAGAGGGCCGCCGAAGGCGGGCCTTGCAGCTAGTTTTATACATATTACTAAAATTAATTTAAGAAGCGAATAAGGTTTCAAACAAATAAACAGAAAATTTCAAAATGCTCATCCAACTCTTCAAGTCTATGACTGGAGTTCGAACTAGGTGTTCTGAATTTATATCCATGGAGCTCGAAAGGAAAAATTGATATTTGGAAAAACTATTGAAAATGTTGACTTTAATGTAATTTCAATTAATCAAGGGGCAGTAATTAGTTAACTAAAATATAATTAAGAATCGTTCGGCGTTCCAAAGCAACAAACTGACACATTCTTGCATTAATAAGAAGAAATTATATAAATAACTTAATGAAATTATCAATTTCAAGCCTGTGAAATGACTGGAGAAAGACCAAGGAACTCAGAATTTATGCTCTTGAGACGCGAAAGATTTAATTTAAAAATAAAATTCTGATTTTAATGTAACTCTAATTTTTAACCGACTTCAAAAAAGGAGGAGGTTCGCTATTCGACTATATTTTTTTTTTTGTGCCTATGTTACCTCATATCTCCGCCAATTGTGAACCGATTTTGAATTTTTTTTTTGCATTGGGTCCAGTCTAGCTTCCGAGTAGTCCCATTTTTTTCATAGGTATTAGACCTTTTTTGTTAGGTTTGTTTATGCCTAACTTCTTTGTTTATAAACCGATTTCGATGATTCTTTGTTTATTGGAAATGGGGCATCGTAGGGATGGTGCCATATTAATTTGGTCAAGTTCTGATGATATGATCATTATTAATAACATCACTAAAAGAGAAAAATAAAACTGACTTCAAAACATTAAATGCAACAAATAAAATACACTAAAGGGTATAAAATAATTATTATCTTATTTAGTTACAACTAATCGACTAAATATTAACATGAAATTACTTTTTGAAGTCAGTACCAAACAAACTATACCTATATCCTATACCTATACCCTCCAAACGTACTAAGTAAGACCCGTCGAATGCGATTCATAAAAGGTATATGTTTGGCACCGGCTTCAAAAAGTAATTTCATGTTAATATTTCGTCGTTTAGTTGTAACTAAATAAGATAATAATAATTTTATAACTTTTAGTGTATTTTATTTGTTGTATTTAATTTTTTGAAGTCGGTTTTATTTTTTTCTTAAAAGTTATTTTATTCAGAGACAGTTTATGAAATTAAAAATCACTTTTGTTGACAAATAAACAAACTTATACATTCCTCCACTAAGAAGAAGATAATTTATGAAAAAACTTTTCGTAATTACCTCGTTCAAGCCTAAGAGATGTTTAGGCTTCGACCCAGGTGTTTATATTTATATCCCAGAGGCCCGAATGGCTTATAGTCCAAGAGCTGGTGATACATTTTTGAGTACGGATTTGACCCAACTAGAAATAATGCGTAATAGTACCGTCTATGATAGTTGTACAAGGAATGGCCAGTCTGGCTGGCTGTAGCAGGTGGACCAGGTACTGCGCATGGTGGGAGTGCGGTAAAAAATACATGTGTTAAAAAATACTTTTGACCCACAATGAAATTATAAAAATTATAATTTATAGTCAAAAAAAATGTATCCCCAGCTCTTGGACTATTATGTTATTTTTGGAAAAAACTATTGAAAATTTTGATATGTATTAATATCTAATTATAATATTATTCAGAGGCAATAAACAGTAAAATTTTGACTTTAATGTAATTTTAAATCATCAGAGGCAATATTTAGTGAATTAAAATTTAATTAACAAAACGTCACGGGCGGCCATATCATTGGGGGCAAAATGGATTGGACTCTTAAGACAAAAGAGAATAAATAGATCAAACGGCACGCATACCGAATGTAAAAGGTTAATTACACAAATTAAAGAAAGAAACTTTATTGTCTTTAAATAAAAAATATTTAGCTATATCATATAATTTATAACTATAGTATGTGTATACATATAATAATACTAAAATCTTTTTTGTAACTTTTTAGTTCTCTTTTATTTTCAAAATACTGTATAAATATACAAAATGTACCAAAAAAAGGCTTAAATAAATAAATAAATAAATGTGTATAGTGTAGGGGAGCATAATTTAATAACTTATGAGGAGAATTTTCTAGGTTAAGTTTTCACAAAAGGAAATATATTAAAACAAATGTATGTTTTTTGAGTTTGATTAGCTCGATATATAGTTCGGATTACTAGCCCATCATCAGGAGTTCAAATAAAAACTCAGTTTTTATTTGAACTCCTGATGATGGGCTAGTAACCCGAAATATATATCGAGCTAATCAAACTCAAAAAAACATACATTTGTTTTAATATATTTCCTCAGTTTTTATTTGAACTCCTGATGATGGGCTAGTAACCCGAAATATATATCGAGCTAATCAAACTCAAAAAACATACATTTGTTTTAATATATTTCCTTTTTGTGAAACTTAACCTAGAAAATTCTCCTCATAAGTTATTTATAATGTTTCACCTAGAACCGACACCTAAATCCTTAAAAATGAGCATAATTTAGTTTAGCACACGGATAGCATATAGCTTGGCGTGGTCCTGTGTAAGTAATACTATAATACAGTACATATAAAAAGATTAGAGACTACTAAATGAAATTATTTCAAATATTGAAAAATAAGGCTAACGCAGTTCCGTCCATTGCTGTAAGATGGTAGCATAGGTATCTACTTTGCCTAACAACATATAAAATATTAATTTACTGGTTTAATTTTGGAGAAATCAATTGAAAGAGAATTTTTCATAAAAATTTAATCAATTGATTAACAAGTACTATAAATAGTTCAATCGTGGTTCGATATTTTTATATTTCTACCAAGATAATTATTATAAATCAAAATAATTCCTTGGGTTTAGTTTTATGAAGCAATATTATTTAAAAATAAATAAATAAATAATTGAAGTAAAAATAAATAGACAAATTTTATGGGTAGTAGACTTAATACTTCAGAGAAATTCAATTATTTCAAATTTTTACGTGGCTATAGCAATTGTGTATGTTTTTTTACGAGTGGGATGATATCTATAGATTTTTAACATTTTTAGATTGTAGTCAAAAAATTATAATGAGTTGGAACGCTCTTCGGTTAGAGCCCCATTAGTAATAAATAAATAGAAAAAATTATCAATAATGTTTCGGGTTCACTCAAAAATCCCGAATGTTTAAATCCCTATAACCAAAATTCCGACATGAGAAAATTGAGACGTTATTTTAATATTTTTATTTCAAATGTCGGGATTTTGGGGTGTCGGGATTACGACATTCTTGATTTTGGGTGCCACCCTGGATTTTCTAATAATAATTAATATGGGATAAATTACTTTACAATAAGGGGTATAATGAAGTATTGTATTCTGCTAGAAAAAAGAGTTGTTTATTTTGACAAAGAGAAACAAAGAGGTTGTCCTCTGCTTGATGCAAATAAACATACACACATATATATCGAGATGATATATCTGTATATATATATATTATTTATTTGTTTGAGACTATAGTTTCGAAGACTTGGTATTCATCATCAGTCTCAGTTGTTTATTTTTTATCTGTTTACTTATTTATTTTTTAGTTTCGTATTTTCGAAAAATTACAAAAACAGCAGAAAATATTTTGATAAAATAAATTTTGGGAATTAACTAGTAATTAATTGTAAAATAAATAATGTTTGATTAGATTAATAATTTTGAAATTTAATTTTATGATGATCTACCAAATCGTACCCTAAGATATTATTATCGTGAATTCTCAAAATTCAGCCCACGGTTTTAAACTATTAGACGTTTATTTTTGGGTAAGATAGAGAAATCGTTTCTACTGCCCTCTTTTGAGCCCCTGACAAAGCATTAAGAGCGCTGTTTACGATTTTAGAGTAAAATAAAGTTTAATACTCGGTAATCCTGAGAGGCACATGAAGCCTACTTGCCAGAGGCGGCCTTGGTATGGATTCGTTCACCGGGCTTAAAAATGTCTGAAATGTGTAGTAAAATAAGTTTTAATTAAGATCCCCCCCCCCGTCAGCTAAAGTCGTAGAAAGTTTGTTCCTGTGCCAAGATTTTCATTGGAAGAATTGATAAGATTTTAGGCATTAGGTATAGCTTTAAAGTTCAAAAAAGTAGCAAACAATGATTTTATTGGGATTTTAAAGCAGTGTTTCTCAACCTTTTTTGATTAACAGCACATTAAAAATATCTGGAATCATTTGAGGCACACCTAAATATAAAAAATGTAAAATTTGTATGATACAAAAATATGAATTAATTACAAATACTATTTCAAAGTTACAAAACCCATGCAATTTTAATTATTTGTAAAAAACGCTCGCTGCAGACAGGTTCTGAAACACTGGCTTCGAGAGCTCAAAATCTAAACAGTTCTCCGCATTGAAAATACAAAAATTTAGCTACAGAACAAACTTTCTAAGACGATTTCTTTTTATGAATTTAATTTTACTATTGAATGATAAAAATGAAGAAAAAGTAAAACTTTTTCAAAACCCACTATGTACGTTCGCCAGTTAGAACAAGTATTTTTTTCACATTATTGTCTAAATTTTATTGAAGTTCAATTAAATACAGGGTGGGCCATAAAGATCTACCACATTTTGAAGAGGTATAAAAAAATGAAAAAATTTAACTAGAAAAAAACTTAAAAGAACATAAATTATTTTTTTTTAATGTGTTTTAAACATTATCAGACAAAAAAGGGGTAAGAGGGGAGGGGAGGGGGGTCAAAAATGAAAATTCTAGTCCTTTCGACCAAACTCAACCAAATTTTGTATACGTATTCTGTGGGCCCCGAAATGAATAGAAATGCAAAAACTAACCACCCAAAATGGGGGGGGGGGTCAAAAATGAAAATTCTAGCCTTTTGACCAAACTCAACCAAATTTTGTATAAATATTCCGTGAAGGCTAGAAATGCAAAAACTAACCAAATTTTGTAAACATAGTTTGGTCGAAATGGCTAGAATTTTCATTTATGACCCTTCCCAATTTTGGGTGGTTAGCATTTATAGCATTCAGTCCACAGAATATGCATACAATATTTGGTTGAGTTTGGTAGAAAGGACTAAAATTTTCATTTTTGACCCCCCCCACCCCATTTTGGGTGGTTAGTTTTTTATAACTCTTCAAAATCTGGTAGATCTTTATGCCCCACCCTGTATTTGCTTTCTCTCTAGAGAGTATAATTTTGATTCAAGAGCCAAAGGCCATTCCTAGAATAATAGAAATTAAAAATTAAATCTTTAATAGTCTGAACAAGTCTTGACTTGAAGTTTGCATCCATGCATTTCCTTCGCTATAAAGGAAGAATTTAGATAATTCTATCCATACCTTTTTTAGTTATTTTTCTCGATCAGATTCTAGAGAAAGAATACCCCTCGCACATTTATTAATTAAGATATGCCGTAGTAAGTAATAATAAAGTTATATATAAATTGTTTATTTATGCATATATTATGACTTTGCATTAAAATCTCAATAAAAATTTTCTTTTTGCATTTTTGAACAGGAACTATTAAAGCTATACTTTAAAGCGATGTCATAATAGAGACATGATGAACAATTTATTATAAAATTATTGGATAAAAATACTTGGTAGGTTTCACATTAAGATATCCAATAATTTTAAAAAATGTTTCACCAAGTACCAACACCAAATTCCTTAAAAACCAATTTATTATAAGTTTTTTATTAATTACTAGCGCGACTCTAAAGTAGGGTCTTGAAAAAGTTTTCCCTTTTTACTTTATGTTTAAGACATTTTTATAGAAAATGAAAAAACATCCGTGGATTCAATATTAGAGCCGAAGAGGCTAGACTAAAATAGCCACGATAATTCAAGAACGAAGAACCCAGATTGAGAAACACTGTATTAGGCAAAAGATTTGTCTTTTATTTTTTATTTAACTATTTTCGATAAAAGATAAATTGTAATATTAATATGACTTGTACTAATTAATGTATTAATGATATATCGGAATTAATTAGAGTTTCGTCGATTTGCTCTTACCTTAGGATAATGTCTGCCTCCGCGTCTTCCCTGGTCGATTTTCGCCACTCAAATGAATAAAATACCGTTTTGAATTCCGATTATCTTGAATGTATTTCTCTAGGTGGACTCAATTCTAAAACCGAAAATATAAAAGAATATTTTATTAAAAAAAGGAAAATTATTAAATAAAATACAAATGAAATGAACTTAACATTGAACTTTCCGATATCAATTATTTATCTAAATTATTATTATTACATAAGTATTGACCAAAAAATATTTTTTAAAAAAGCTAAAATATTTTTATTTCTAATGCGCGGAGAGCTGAACAGATTTTGGGCTTTCTCGCTTTATAACTTCTGGTTCAAAAATGCAGAAAATGTTATTCTTTTCTTAAGATAATTAAAATAAATAATACATTTCTATTATTTTATTATATTTAAGTTTAATACTAGGGTGGTTCTAATTATGGCGAAGATCCTGATTTTTTAAACTTTTTCCTACAAATATATTATTTAATAAATGTGCGGGTGAGAGAGATTTTTTCATTAGAATCTAATGGAGGAAAATGACTATAAAAGGCACGGATAAAATAATCACATTTAGAGCTAAGGATGCAAATTACAAGTCCAGACCTGTTTCAGACTACTAGAGATTAATTTCTTAATTTCTATAATTCTAGGAATGTCCTTTTGCACTTGGACATAAACGGTATTCGTTATAGAGACAGATAATTTGTTGTTCAATTGAACTTCATTGAAATTCAGACAAAATGTAAAAAAGGGAATAATAGGTGGGCTGGAACTCGCGAGCGTATACTAAAAGTCTTGAATAAGTTTTTACCTTTTCTTCTATTTTTCGATTTAGTTAATTATCCTTTCATAATTTTAATTTCTTAATTTTAATAAAGAATAATATTTGTTATGAGCTATTAGTGTGTTAAAAAATAAAATAAAAATAAAAAGTAAATTATCAAGTGAAATTGAAAAACCCTTCTTTGAATGTCTATGATTTTAAAGTAAAGAAAATTTTAAAAAGTTTCTAAAAAAAAAAAAATCAAAAATTTTCTTTACTTTATTTAATATATTTCACCAAGAACCTACACCATTCTCCCTTAACAAAAAAGTCTATGATTTTATAATAATAACATACCTTTCAGTAAAATCTCCCCCCAAAAAAAGAAGATTTTTTTCAAATTATGGAAAAAGAAGTAAACCTTTTAAGTTAGAGAAATAATAACAAAAGACCTAGTGTAGTGTAGATATTAGAACACAAGGCTACTAGAGAGTAAGACATTAATTAGTTTTAGGAAACGTACTGAATTATTTAAAAAATAAATTACTCATTGATCTACTTTATTGATCAGATTGCAATGATTTTGAATAAATAATAAGAAAAAAAATATGGAAAAATAAGTTCTGAACCCAAAATCTAAACAAGTCTTCTCCAGTATTAGAAATAAAAACAATTTGACTCACAATGCACTAAAACTGCATGTAAAATTTCGTTTTGATATTCACATTATTTATTGAGCTAGAGCGTACACAATATTTGGTAGCGTACTAACTAAAAGACATTTTAGCAAAATAATTAATATCTCGTAAAATATAATTTTTTCAATGTTCACTCATTAGGGATTTTTTCTAGACCAAAACGCTATGGTTTCGCTCAATTTTTTTAACAAAATAATTTCATCTGTTTTTAAGATATTTAGATCGATCCAGACACAAAGTCGATGATAACTCTCACAGATAAAATTTAATTAAATTGTAGGCCCAATAATTAGGACATCGAAGTATAGGATATGGAAGACGTGAATGAAAAATGATACTTTGGCTGAGAGTACCAAAGATTGTTAATTTATAAGTAAACAATTAAAAATTTTCTAATTGAAAATTTTTTGTTTTGCCTAGAATAGCAGGGTCGTTGATTCATAAAGGTAAATCAATGATGTCCTCTGATTTATGCAAATAAACATATATTATTAAGTGGGAGATAAATTTAACCTAATTTATCGCGCGGAGAATTTACCACTGCTCGAAGCCCCTAAAAACTTAGTAAATTGGACTATATCTAACTTTCTGAGATTTGGCTCGTGATCCCGGCTTCTTTCCTTCTACTCTATTCTTTTCACGATGGAGGGGCCAGCCCATACAGGCCTTTAGGGGATGGACCTTCTGATGTATCTCCTTCTCACATCAATATCATTAAAAAAAATATATACATATAATATCTATATATATATAAAATTCTTTGCCCGATACACTCACTCACTCATCATCAAAACAGCCAGAACCACTGGACAAAGAAACAGGAAATTTGGAGAGGATATTTCATCTATGACATAGGGGCTCAGTAAGAAAGGATTTTTCGAAATTCGACCGCTAAGGGGGTCAAAGTGGGCAAAGTGTGTTTTCACTGATTATGCGATATCTCTTAAGGACGATAAATATCTCCTTGCTTTTTACTTATAAAAATAATAAATTAAAATATCTAAAAACTAATTTCAGGATTTTTTGAAATTCGACCCCTAAAGGGGTCAAAAGGGGCAAAATATCTTTGCAATGTGTTTACAACTATCAAAATTGACTTATAGGGGCGAAGGGTCAAATTATAGAAATTTTTAGCTTTTTAGTACATTTACTCTTTAGAAAACTGTGGATTATTTATTTACAAATATATAAAAAATAATTTCAAGATTTTTTGTAATCCGACCCCCCCCTCCCAACTATCCAAAATGTGAGTGGGGGCAAAAATTAAAACTTTCTCCGATCTTGATCAAATTTTGTAGAGTTATTCTTTATTACTTTAAGAAACTATTCCTGTAAAAATCAACTATCAAAATTGACTGTATAGGGGCGAAGGGGGGGGGGGCAAATTATAGAAATTTTTAGCTTTTTTGTACATTTACTCTTTAGAAAACTGAGAGTTATTTATTGTGGAGTTACTAATAAGCTAGCCAAATTATGCCAAGAGATAGCGTCTTCTATCTATTAAACTACAATAAAATGTTAAAATTCTATGTTCTAAATTAAATGAAAAAGATAATTTTTTGCTAGGTTTTATAATTAAAAAAAAACATACTTTTTGGGAATGGAGCTTTTTTTAAATTAATTTTGGAAACCTAATAATCACATGACGAGACGCTGCCCGTAAGGGCCACCTGCCCGGAGGGCCGAGCTGTAGAGGGCGTGGCAAAGGCACGCCTGAAGCAGCTCGTATTTTATAAAAGAATATAAGTAGTATATTGTATATTAGAGACTATAGTTTGGAAGGATAGAACTTCATCATCAGTCTTTTTTTAATTGTAAATATTTTATGTATTATTTATCAAGGGTTCAAATAACCGATCGGAAAGAAATTAAGAAGTATAATTAACTACCATAGTTTGTTAATATATTAACCCAGTGTTTCTCAACCTTTTGTAGAGCGAGGAACCCTAGAGCACTTATATTTATTTCTGAGGAACCCACTAGCAATAAAATATGAGATTATTAATTTTTCGTCGAAATATCAACATCATGCTACTTTTATAGCTTCCAAATATAACATACCGCCGTCGATAACGGATTTGCCACATTTGAAAAATTTGAAAGATTTTGGGGAAATAGTGTACAAAAAATGTGCATTTTAAATTACAATACCTACAATTTAAATGATGCTTTCATTTTGTTACTAATATGTAACGTAATCGTTTTATTATAAGAAAGTTAAGCAACATTAGAGCAACAAAAATGGTATCACTGAGACAATAATAGTGATGTTCACGGCATTCTTTAAGTATCAATGGTTTTATTTGACTATAAGGTAATACTTAGACTATAAATTTAGTATTTTTTTCTTTACATGACAAAGGGCTGTTACTACTAATTACTATTTTTGTTTTTCTATTTTTTCTATTATTGACCCCCAGGCGCGGGGAAGCCCAAACCTCACTTTGTGGAACCCTGGGGTTTTTCTATTTTTTCTTTTATTGACCTCTAGGCGCGGGGAAGCCCAAACCTCACTTTGTGGAACCCTGAGGTTCCGCGGAACCCAGATTTAGAAACATTGTATTAACCAAAAGATTTGCCTTTTATTTTTTATTTAACTATTTTTGATAAAAGATAAAGTTTTCATGCTTAGAGTTGACTGTTTTGAGGATAATATGATGTCGTAATATTAATATGACTTATACGAATGCTTCTTAAAGTAGAGTAGGCGCGACTCCCTAAGGGGCCGCGAAAACCAAAATTTAAATAGTTTTATAACCAATCTGAATTTAAAAAAATAGGGGGGGGGGGCGTGAGATATTGACTTGGGTTCCAAGGGGGCCGCGACTTCAAAAAGCTTAAGAAGCACTGACGTACTAATTAATGTATTAATGATATATCCGAATTAATTAGAGTTTCGTCGATTTGCTCTTACCTTAGGAGAATGTCTGGCTCCGCGTCTGCTCTGGTAGATTTCTGCCACTCAAATGAATAAAATCCCGTTTTTCATTCCGATTATCTTGAATGCATTTCTCCAGGTGGGCTCGATTCTCTAAAACAGAAAATATAAAAGAATATTTTTATTTAAAGGAAAATTATCAGTAAAATCATAAAGTTAAGTGAAAATTAATTTAACAAGAACAATCAATTTTTTAACAAATTAATATTAAATTGTACTGGACCGGAAAAATGCTCAGCATCCATGGACCGCACACCACTGATATTTATATTGATATTTGTAATAATATATATTATGCATATGTTTATTTGGTATACTCCCTTGATCAAAAAGTTCCCGGAATTTATTCAGAAAATTAAAAATACAAGTTTATTCATTTAAATCTATATTGTCCCCTTCAAAGTAATACCCATCGACTGCTACACACTTATGCCAGCGCTTGATCCAATCCTCGAAACATTTTTTATATTCGGTTTTCGGTATGTCCATCAGTGCTTCCTGCGATTTTTCCATTATTTCCTCTCGACTGCTGAAACGCGTTCCCAGTAATGTTTTTTTAACTCGATTGAACAGAAAGAAGTCACAGAGAGCCAAATCAGGTGAATTCGGTGGCTGTTCGATGGTATTTGTTGCATTTTTCGTCAAAAAATTTCGAATAATGATGGCACTGTGCGACGGTGCGTTATCATGCTGTGTGCTGCTACACGACGGAAACCCAAATCATAAACCGAAATGTCTTGGACGGATCCATAGGCAATGTTCAAGCCCTCCGCTATCTCTCTGAAGGGTAATTTGCGGTGATTGACCAACATTTCTTTTACTTTATCAATGTTTTCGTCGGTTTTCGATGTCGATGGTCTGCCACTGCGTTCATCATCTTCGATTGATTCACGACCACTTTTGAACCGCTCGTGGCACTGGTAAACGATCGTTTTCTTTAGAGAATCGTTGCCGAAACACTTTTCCAACATTTCCAACGTTCGCGCACCATTAAATCCGTTTTTTACGCAAAATTTAATAAAAGTTCGTTGTTGCAAATTTAAATCCATTTCTAAAATTGTAAAAAAACGCCAACACACAGAGATAGATGTACTCTTGGCTACGTAACTTTTGCAAATGTCAAGCTATGACGCTAAGATTTAGGGAGAATACCAACAACAGATGTACCAACTTAACAAAAAAACAGAACTCAAATAGGAACGATGGGAGCGCCACACGGGGGGGGGGGGGTTATTCCGGGAACTTTTTGATCAAGGTAGTATACAGAGTGTTTCAGGAGGAATAATAAATATTTTAGGAGGTGGTAGTATAGACGAATTGCATTGGGTTACATAGTAACAACACTATCTCTGAACTCAATTAAAATTGCACACATGTTATGTGGCATTTTTATTGCAGTTCGTCTATACTACCACCTCCTAAATTATTTACTATTCCTCCTGAAATACCCTTTATATGCATACGTTTATTTGTATCAAGCAAAGGACAACCCCATTGATTTCTCTTTATAAGTATAATATCTTTCTTTTCTTTTATTGGCCTCGGGAACATAGATGCCCATTTGGCCATAAGTATAATATATTGGTATTAAAATATGTTAAAAAAAATAAAAAATAAAAAAAAATGATAAATTTGTTTTCGAAGGGAACAAGATCCACATTTCAAAAAAGTTTGAAAAACGTTCTTCTCAAGAACCAAGTATTTGAAAAAATTCAAGTAAGAAAAATTTAAAAAATTTAAAAAACTTTTAAAAATATAAAATTCTAGGTAAGTTTAACTAAAAATAAAGGACAAGATGCTTGTTAGCATAACTCTATATAAATTTCGGGATATGAACCCATCTTCAGGTGTTTTATTTTTTAGTGAAACCTACCCAGATTTTTATATTTTTAAAAATTTTTAACCCTTATTAGACTGGGTAACTATCTACCCCAACAGCAATTTTACTTATAATATTTCAGGATCTAGGTCTCTCAGGAAACTGAAATTCCGTGACATCTCTAAAATTTTAAAAACAATTATAGTGCCAAAAATTTGGAAAAAAAAATTGTTTTTCAATGTAAAAAGGCCTCTAAAAAAAAACTTCGTTGTAGACGGATGGGGTAAAGAACTACCCCAACGGTTTTTTCGTGTAAAAATTTATTTTTTAATAATTAAATGCAAACAAATGTGATTTTTAATGTTTTATTCTATTATATGAAAAATTATTTAATATAAAATTTGTTTTCTCAATTTTAATTTACCTTTTCAATACAATTATCACAAATTCGCTGATTGACAGAGTGTTCATCAGAAGCAGGATTTTTACAGTTTTTACCATTTTTTTTTGTAACTTTTCCGAGTTTTCTGGTCCTTTCCTCTGGCAGAAATATTACAGCATTTAAAAACTTTTGTATTTTTTTTTCTCAGCTCGAAGAACATTATAGTTACCTACTAGGTGTTTGTGATTAGTGATTGACTTCGCGTCCAAGTACCAACTCTATTGCATTTCATGTAAAACACTTGCAGATTATACTTGTTTGGGTGAGTCGAGCTTCTATTGATGGCATACAGAGCTGTTTAGAAAGATCTTTCAGGAACTTTCTACGCAGATCTGCATATTTGAAGTGTTCATTGTGTTCCATATAGATGATGTTTGAAGCTAACGAGGTATATCAACAATATTGAAAAAAAATGCTAGTGGCCACCTATTAGTTCTTCGATTTACTGTGTATTCAGATAAAATTTTAACCATTGTGTCCACTCCACTTTTTGTTTTATTGTAACTGTTGGTAATCTCAGGTTTTTTAGTTAGTGAATCAGACACATCAGGAGTCATGTGGAATGAATATAATAGTTAACATTTGTATTTCTTCGGTACATAATATGAACATACAGTATAGCATCGTTGTAAAATGCAAAATTTGTTAAATATTTTTGGCATATATTCCTCATAACCTGAAGGGACAAATTGCTTTTCGTCTGAACTGGGTCGTGATAAGTATTTTTTCCGGCGTTAACCCGTAAGTGAAAAAATTATTATTATTTTTTTCTATTTCATGATATATAATTAATTCAAAAAATCTGTTTTAATAAATTATATTTACAATATAAATTAAATGATAAACAAAATAGTTTTTACCTTAATCAGTGAGGTTTCGAAGTTGAAACATTTGTGCTGACTGCGGAATCACTCATTATTAACAGAATAATAAAAATAAAAACTACTTATTAATACAAAATAAACTAAACTCAATTACAGTAACAAAAAACCTTTATGATTTTACTCCAAAAAATACGAAATTCAACTACATCCACATGCACCTGTAATTTTTTTTTACACAAAGGTTCTTTTAATAGATAAATAATTATTTTCAAAACAGGTGTGTATTCATAGAACTTAAGTAATTAGTGAATAACTTAAGTGGTTAAATCAAATTTGCTAAATCAGTAAATTATATTTAAATATATACATTCAAAATGCTGGGGTAGATCTTTACCCCGTCAGTCTAAATGAGGTGTTTTTTGTCAGTCTAAAAGGGTTAAACGTATTTTTAAATTTCAATTACTTGAAATTATTGATAAAAATACTTGGTAGGTTTCACATTAAGATATAAAAAATAAAATAAATTTATTTTTGGAGAATCTTTAATCTCGATATATATATTTCGGATGACTAACTCCGTCAGGAGAAACAGAAAGTAACTGGAAACTACTTTCTGTTTCTCCTGAAGATGGGTTAGTCACCCGAACTATATATATCGAGATTAAAGATTCTCCAAAAATAAATTCATTTTATTTTTTATAGCTTAATGTGAAACCGACCAAGTATTTATTATCCAATAATTTTAAAAAATGTTTCACCAAGTACCAACACCAAATTCCTTAAAAACTATTCAATTACTTGATTTCAATAGATTTCACCAAGAACCTACACCATTCTTCCTTAACAAAATTTGAAATACCCATGTTATTTAAAGTCCCCATCTCTACTTTTGTTCATGTTTTGAAACATATTTTTTTTTTAATTACTTATCTTCCCTATGAGGTTGAATAAGTCACAATTGTGAAAGTTATATTTTCACCATTTAGGACAAAGGAAATTGAAAGGAAATTAATTAAATTTTTTCTTCTTTTTTTCTCTTTATCTAGTTTGTTCTTTTAATTTAAATTTTTACAGATTGAGACAGTTTCAGCAACCATTTAGTCGCCATCTTTAGTCTAAAATACAAAAAATAGTACTGTGAATCACATTTCATCTCCAAAAGAAATCAATTTAGACAACACCCTCTCTCAACAAGACTCACATCTATTATTTATTTTTGTTGTTTTTTTGTGTGAGTTAGAATTATAATATAATTATATAGTTTTACCTATTTCTGTAATTCAGTATTCCTTAGTATTTTCTTATTAAACCTCATAAGTAATTAAAATATTAAGTCTATTCAGTATTCACTCAAATTTTTTTTTTTTATTATTATTATTTTTTTTAATTCACTGTGTTGATAAGGAAAAGAGCCGTGGGAAGCGTAATAACATGAGTTTATTAAATTAAGCTATGCTGATAGTGATGAGCGTTTCGGAATAGTGGATGTGAATCGATTGGTGCATTTGTGGAGGTGTTGGTGCTCGTGTATGATAAGGTGGCAGAGGCGCTAAAAGGCATGCGCGCAGCTGATAAGGCTCCATGTGTTGGTGGGGGGGTTGGTTTTGGGGGTGTTCTAGGGCCAGGGGATCCGCGGGGGGGTCTCTTCGGCGTTAGCAGACGCGGAGTGAAACTCGAGTCCAGCAGTCGCAAGCGGCGGCGGCGACGGCGAAAGCAAAGAACCTCCCGCTGTCGGCGATCAAGCACCACGTGACTGGGATTGCACGGTGAGCCCAGATACCCCCGCATAAACAAATTCCTCCCAATTTATTATTATTTTTTTTTTTTTTTAATTTTAGATAAAATATATTTTTTTTTAATTTAAATATTTTTCACTTATTATTTTGGCAATGTTCAAGCGGGAGACCCGGGTTCGAGCCTGGATAGCATATAAAATTTCTTAAAAAAAAATATATATTTATTATTGCACTGTCAACATTTTGATTGATAAATTTCTCGATGATTTTTTGATTAGTTTTATGTCCATTGATTAAATTATTAAATTATCGGGAAATAAGGACTATATTTTTTATGCAAATAATTTATATTTTTTTGCAATTTTTTTGGCTATTCATTAAGGTGACTGGGATTGCACGGTGATGTTAGATATTAGATAAAAAATTTTTTTTTAATTTATTTTTTTTCACTCTACTAAGAAATTATTTTGACAATGTTCAAGCGGGAGACCCAGGTTCGAGCCTGGCTAGCATATAATTTCTTAAAAAAAAAAAATATTATAGTACTGTCAACATTTTGATTGATAAATATCTCGATTATTTTTTTATTAGACTCATGTCCATCGATTAAATTATTAAATTTAGTATCGGGGAAATAAGGACTATATTTTTTATGCAAATAATTTATATTTTATTACCAACGTTCCATTTTTTTTTTAATTTTAGATAAAATATATTTTTTTTTAATTTAAATACTTTTCACTCTACTTAGAAATATTTTGACACTGTTCAAGCGGGAGACCCGGGTTCAACCCTGGCTAGCATATAAAATTTCTTAAAAAAAAAATATTTATTAGTGTATTGTCAACATTTGGATAAATTTCTTGATGATTTTTTGATTAGTTTTATGTCCATCGATTAAATTATTAAAATTGGTATCGGGACTTATATTTTGTATGCAAATAATTTATATTTTATTCCCAACGTTTCATCAACTTTGTTGACTTCTTCAGGGCCCAAATAGTTATCTTCCTTGCATATTTGTCATTTTTATAATTCTTTCTTAATTGAAAAGTTTTTATTTTGCCGAGAGTAGCAGAGTTGTTGATTCATAAAGAAAAACAAAGAGGTTGTCCTCTGCTTGATGCATATAAACATACACACATATATATCGAAATTATATATCTGTATATATATTATTTATTTGTTTGAGACTATAGTTTCGAAGACTTGGCCTTCATCATCAGTCTTTATAATTATAAATATTATTTTTCATGGGATCAATATCGAATGGATATTGAAAATTTTTGATCTTTACTTAGCTGAGAGCCAGTTAAAATTCTTTTAACTTCTTTTTAACTGGCTCTCAACTAAGTAAAGATCAAAAATTTTCAATATCCATTCGATATTGATCCCATGAAAAATAATATTTATAAATATAAAGACTGATGATGAAGGCCAAGTCTTCGAAACTATAGTTTCAAACAAATAAATATATATATATATATATATATATATATATATGATATATATATATATATATGTGTATGTTTAATTGCATCAAGCGGAGGACAACCTCTTTGTTTCTCTTTGTGAATTCTTTCTTAGTAAACATAGCAAGGCAAGTCATTGACATCAATCAGATTAAAAAAAATTTTAAAAAATTTTAATGTAAAACCTACCTAGTATTTTAAATTTTAGATTTTAAAAAATTTTCTTTACTTTATTTAAAATGTTTCACCAAGAACCTTCACCATTCTCCCTTAACAAAATTTTCAATCTGATTAATGTCAATGATTTGCCTTGCTATTTTACTTAGAGAAAGTGGTGTAGGTTTTAGGTGAAACATGATATTAATTAATAAAGTAAAGGCTGTGTAGTTTCACAGTGAATGAAATAAAACTCAAAGAGGTTTATACAAACTCAATATATTTCGGATTATTAGTCCATCATCAGGAGTTTACAGGTTAAAACTAATAATATTTGAACGTGCGATCACAATTTTTAACATCCAAATCATACGTACCAATATAACAAAATATAACATTCAAATCATACGTACCAATATAACACAAGAAAAACATCAACATTTAACAATAAATAAAATTAAAATTTTAAAAATTTTACAAAAATATTATTAGTTTTAACCTGTAAACTCCTGATGATTGACTAATAATCCGAAATATATTGAGCTTGTATAAACCTCTTTGAGTTTTATTTCATTCACTGTGAAACTGCACACCCTTTACTTTATTAATTTGCCTTGCTATGTTTACTAAGAATGAATTATAAAAATGACAAATATGAAAGGAAGATAACTATTTGAGCCCTGAAGAAGTCAACAAAGTTGGCAATAAAATATAAATTATTTGCATAAAAAAATATAGTCCTTATTTCCCGATACCAACTTAAATAATTTTCTGGATGATCTTGGTGGAAATAAAAAATACCCCCCCCCCCCCCAGTTTTGTGGCTTATCATATTATTGCAATAAGTTTTTGAAATAGAATAAAATGTATTTAAAATAATGTAAAATAAAACATGCTTGATCCATCCACTGATTTTATATTTATGTATATTATATTATTATTTTAATTAATATCTCGATATGATATAACACCATTTTATTGTAATTGAACAAAAAATAGAGCAAATTGTGTTGTTTTAATAAAGCAAATTCTATGTTTATTTCATCGACACCAAACCCATCATTTATTGCATTTTTTTAATTTTATATAATAATAATAATAATATTCATTTTCGTCCATAATGTATATTAATGAGAGTTTATAATGGGAATTAAGGATTTTTTCACTTTTCAACCAACGTTTCGTCAAATTTAAAGCCCTGAAGAAGTTGGCATAGCCGACGAAACGTTGATTGAAAATAAAAAATTTCATATTTGTAATAATACACATGTTAATTTATCCAAAACCTTACAACCTTAAATAATAATATAGTGAAATTTTTTTATAAATTGAATTTATTTAAAATAAAGTAAAATTACAAAAATTTTGTTCGAATGATTATTCTTTTTTCCTTCCACACTTTCCTCAATAATATCCTGCATTTTTGTATTATACATAGAATAAAAAAATAATAAAAATAAATAATTTATTTTTTCATTTTAATCAAGTCGATAGAAAGTAAATTATTGTTAGGCTAAAATATTATTAATCTAATTCATTTATTATTATAATTATTATTTAGAGTTGAAATTTTAGTAAAATCACACACAATTCATTATAATTATTTATTAAACAAGAATAAATAATACAATCCAACTACAACGTTTCGATCGCCTTATTCTGCGATCGTTCTCAGACCACCTACTACGATCTCCGATCACTTGAGAACGATCGCAGAATAAGGCGATCGAAACGTAGATTGATTGTATTATTTATTCTTATTTAATAAATAATTTTATTATACTTAATTATATGTAATTTTACTAAAATTTCCACTCTAAATCAAATCAATCACAAAAATAAAAGCTTCAACAGCTTCATTACTGATAAAATTATTATTATTATTATTTTATATTGTGTAATGCATTTGTATTTTAATTATCACATTGATTACAACATTGATTGAAGGGTTGTTTGTTGCTTAACTCCTTTTTACAGAGATAAGACAAACTCAAATCGTTAGTACTGATCGTTTTATGAATTATTAAAGAAGCCCTTAATATTGATCTATCAAATGAAAATAAATCTCGCAATGCTCTAAGACCGTGGTGGGCAAACTTTTTTATGTCAGACTTCATATTTTCTGTAAAATTTTGTCGCGACTCAAACATACTTTTTTCTAATCAAAGCGCACAGCGTGCGCAGGCCAAGTTCGAGCATTAGCTTGGCCGTACACGTTGTACGCTATTTACACGAACCATTTCGAGCCAATTTCGACCCCCCTGCAACTCGGAATCCATTTGAGATACAGAGCTGAAGTTATACATATCATCCATTTTGAAGAGAGTACAAAATTTCAATAATTTAGCTTAAATAGATTTGGAGATATGGACTTGAGAAAATAGCTAATTTTGGCACTAACTCACTCATTCCACTGACAGGTCATCAAAACCTTAGGGTACTTCCAATCATTCCAGCATCATGACATTTCTCCTGCTAGTAGAGTTTGGGACAGAAACAAAGGAAAAATTCCAAAAATCCAAACTTTCTATCTTGCAATCCCTTCAAATGGGGGGGGGGGTCAAAAATGAAAATTCTACCCGTTGGACCAAACTCAACCAAATTTTGTATACATATTCTGTGGGCCCCCTGAAGGCTAGAAATGCAAAAACTAACCTCTCAAAATGGGGGGGGGGGCAAAATGAAATTTCTAGTCCGTTGGACCAAACTCATCCAAATTTTGTACCTATATATATTCTGTGGGTCCCCACAAGGCCAGAAATGCATAAACTAACCACCCAAAATGAGGGGGGGGGCAATTAAAAATAATAATTCTAGCCCTTTGGACCAACGGGCTTCCTCATAGCTTACAAAAAGAAGAGAAATCTCAACCAAAACATTCAGTGAAAAACAGGGCAAGTTCGAAAGTAGTGAAATATATGTAGAAGTTAAATTCGCCAAGAATAATTAAGTTGAGCAAATAGTAGATCTCTCAACATAATTGTTCTAGGCGAATTTAACTTGGCTACACACTATATTTCACTACTTTTTCGAACTTGGTCTGTTTTTTCACTGAATGTTTTGGTTGAGATTAATATTAACGTAAGCTTCTACCTTGTTAGAGGTCTAAGATTTTTTTATTTTTCAATATGCCAATAAATAGATAGGTACAATTTAAAAAATATCCTAAATAAACGGTATAGAAGTATTTTTAAATGTCAAAATAGAGCGATATGGATATTTTCACTCTTCAAATCACCATAATTTAGTCAAAAATGTATATTTTTTTTAATTCTTCGATGGGCCGATAAATAGATATGATAAAAAAAACTTTAAAAAAAACAACATATTAAAGTATTTTTACAGGCCGACATAGGGTGAGTCCACTTAAAATATCTTTACCATCATTAATTTTGAGAAAAAATATGATGTGTTAAGCAAAAAATAAATTTATTTTCGGATTAAGTAGCCGAAAACCTATAAGATCACATTTAAATTACTTTTACTTTACCATACAGGGTATGGTCAAGTATTGTAATCGTGCATGAAAAGAGTGGCTTTTTTGCTTCTTTTTTTTGAAATCTCTCAAAAACGGCTTAAACTATTTTGATAAAAAAAATTGGGCGTGACCATGGCATTTCGGTCTACAAAAAAGCTCCAATAAGTAAATATCGAAAAAATTATATTATTCGAGATAATAACTTTTTTGTCAAAATGTCTGTTAGTTTGTTAATTATTCTGTTAGTATGTGCGTTACCAAATTTTGTGAACGAGCTAGCTCAAAAACTAGTGTGAATATCAAAACCAAATTTCAAACGTAGTTTTGGTGCATTGAGCTTAAAAGCTGATTAGATTTTTGTGCATATAGGCCCAAAATTAAGGGGGGGATTAAAATTTGAAATTATAATATTTTCAAACTAAAAAAACAAGAAAAATGAAATATATTATAAAATGACCTAAAATAAATGGCGACAAAATTAGGGGGCGGTGGTTAAAAAATAAAAATCTAGGCCATTTGAGCAAACTCAACCAAATTTTGCATACATAATCAGTGGGCCCCTAGAACACCAAAAATGCAAAAACAAACCCCCAAAATGGGAAGGGGGCAGTGGTCAAAAAATTAAAATCTAGGCCCTTGTACCAAACTCAACCAGAAGTGTATGGTAAAGTCAAGTGAATGGCCACATCAGAACGTGTCAATTTATTTTGTATTTAATATTTCTGAAAAAAATCATTTTTACCTCCTTTATTATTAAATTCTTCCTTGTAAGGCTCATAGCATAATCCTGTCTTGAGTCATTAGTATTTGACTTGGTATGTTGGTTTGCCCAAGAATCAGACGAATTGAAGCATGCCTACCGGGTGGCTCTAGTAGGTACCATAGAATTCACTCAAAAAAATGTTTTTTTCTCGTTGTGTTCAAAAATATTTTATATATCTTGAGAAAAATTATTGTTTTGACTCTGATAATCAAGAGCTAAAAGTCGTAGAAGGATTGTTCTGGTACCAAAATGTTCGAATCTTCAATGGATAGAGCTAATTAGATATGTCAGATGGGTAGTCAATTGGGCCGGGCTACTTTTTTTGGCACTCGGTTTCGATTCCCAGGGGGTTGAAATCAATTCCCTGCAACCTATGAGGTTAACACGATAGTTCCCTCTCCACGGAGAATCCAATATTCTTTTTGGCTTTTCTCTTTTTATTCATTAAGAACTTTTTTCTATGCCAAGAAAGAGATGAAAAATAAATTTACTTCCAAATGATAGACAAAAATTATTTATAAATATATGTATATATATAAATTTAACTTGGAAGATCAGATTTGATTCATCCAGTTTTTTTACACCTCGGAGATTTAATTTAAGAGTTGATCTTATTTTTTTTAATGCATTTTTTTTCTTATAAAAATTATAATCACATGTAAGGAAAAATTTTGAGATTTTTTCAAATAGAAAAGTTTAATCACATATCATAATTAAAAATAAAAAAATATTTAGAAAACATAAAGAGAATAATATAGAATGATAATTATTTCTGAAAATAATTCCCCTATTAAATTATAATATAATATGTACTTGAAACTCCCAGGAGGTTGGCAAAGTATAGAAGGCCCTAAAGTGAATTCGATAATTGTGTTTAAAAATGTTCAAAAGAGAAAAAAAAATCATTTTTAACTATTATTTTTTTTCTATCTGTGGGACTTGGTTCCGCTAACCACGATGAGTAAAAAAAAAGTCATATAAAGTTCATTCTGATGACAAACTGTTTTTGTTTCTAATGCATAAAAGTAATTAGATATTTCTAAAGGGTCCACATCACAGGGTAGCCAATAGGCCCGATTATTTTTTGGCACTTGGGTTTAATTCCTAAGGGAGTGAAATCAACCCTTCTGAAACGTAATATAAATTTCTCATGACAGCTCGCATTTAGTAGATAAGAATTATCTAACCAGATTTCTCTAGACATTTAAAATCTACTCTCAAATAAATACAGTTCTTTTATAAAACAATCTCAAAACGTTTATTAAAAATCCAAAAGATTAGGGATAAATTCTCTATTTAACAATGGAAATTTGGAAAATTATTATAGTTGCTTTAAAAAAGAAATATAAAACAAATTATTGGATAAAAAATACTTGATAGGTTTCACATTAAGATATAAAAAATAAAACGAATTTATTTTTGGAAAATCTTTAATCTCGATATACGTATATATATATTTTGGGTGACTAACCCATCTTCAGGAGCAACAGAAAATAACTGACCTGGATAAATCGAATTTGAATACAAGTCAATGGTAAAATTTATTTTTAAATTACAAAAGTGTAAATATTTAAACTTAGTGGAGGGAGAAAGGTAGGAAGTCTATTTTGTTTAATTTTGAATGGCCTTCTGAGAAATGAGGATCTACACTCAGGTAGGTGAGTAGGTGTAGGGCGGGGGAGGAAGAATTAACGAAAACAAATTTGCAAATATTTAAAGAATGTAATCAATGATTGTACTTTTCTTAACTTCTAATTGATTATTTAGTATATTCGTTTTATTTGAGAGACCTAATTGTATTTCCGTTGACTTTAAAAAATCTAAACGTAAGCCCTTTCTTTCGAAATGAAAAGGAACGAGGTGGCTAATAGAAGAGGTGTGTTTATTCAAATATAGATGATTGGCGAAGGTAGAAGTAGATTCCATATTAATATCATCTGATCTGCTAAGACTATTAAAGGCTCTTTCATGTTCCGAGTAGCGAGTTCTAAAAGAGCGTCCAGTTTGTCCTATGTAGATTGCGTCGCAATTATCACAAGTCAATTTATATACACCTGATTTATCTAATTTGTCAATTTTGTAATTCCTGTGAATCAATTGTAATAGACTGATGAGGAGGGAAAAGGCCTCGAAACTATAGTCTCGTTATAAATAAATAAAATTTATAATTCCAGCAGAAGACACACTATTTCATTGTCTCCTTAAATAATAATTTTCAATGTAAAATAAAATAATATGTACTAAAAAGACAACATGATGTTGATTGAGTGATTAACTATAAATTCATTATAAGAATACATTTAAGGCGAAATTTGAGCTTGATGATTTTTGATAATATGGTTTATATTTGGTCGTAAAAATGATAATGCCACGTTCATTTCGTCATCTACATTTAAAAGTCTCGATCTTTTTTGCGTTTTTATATTGGTTAATACTGAAAATCCGAATTCGCACAAATAAGATGTAGAAAATTGTAATAATATTTTTAAAGCTTTTTTGTCTATTATTGGATAATCACATCTAATTTAATTCAAAATGAATGAATTGACTCTTCCGAAGGTTTTGAAATTAAATCTCTATTATAACAAAGCGAAATAAATTTTCATTGTTTGCATTTCTAAAATTTGGCGGCACACTTCAAGAATTTCTCGGCACACAAAAGTCCCGCGCCAAAGTGATTGAGAATCACTGCTCTAAAGCGACGAACTGTATTTCTTATAAAAATAAACGATAAATTATTTCAACATTTCTGTTACTATCAGCAATTTGAACTTTTTTAAGTACATACCAATTCCCTTATTTCATTTTTGCCTGAATTTCAGTGAATTTCTCTCTATATATAAATATATAACGAGTCTCGTTTTGGTCCAAGAGAACAACAGAAAACAGGTCTGAACTTGTATTCTGCATCCTTTCAATGCTTGTTTAATTCTAAAGGAAGAGGGATTATTCTATCTGCATCCTTTTTAGTAATTTTCCTGTCCAGAATGAAACGATCACACAACTACGCATTTATTAAGTTATAGTATTTCTCTGTACCTATATATAAAAAATCGAAAGAAAATTAATTTTTTCTTCTGCAAGAAAAGATTATCTCTATGCATAATCTCTGATTGATTGCATAGATTATCACGTTAATCATATTCTCTCCTCTGATCAGCTCTATCATTTTGCAACAGATGGTTATCTAGTTGTTTGTTTAAACATAATAGCATCAATACTCCAACGCTTAATCAACTAGGTATTGTATGTGTGTGCATTTAGGTACTATAAAGGGATTTGGCTGTAATTGAAATACAAGATACAACTTGATAAGTAGGATTTTTGTAATTCGTTACTCATTTTTTGGTAATTAATTACTAAAGGCAAAGATGCAAAAAAATATAATGGTATATATCCAAATTATATAAACACCTGGCCCAACTATATATATTCTTTATATAATAAGCCGACCAGATGCACCTACCTTATATCTTCTAAAACACTTGAATATAACGTTTTTGTCGTTGATAAGAAAAAAAGATTGACTTTAAGTTAAGTTTTTCTAAATACACGTAAAAAAATGACCTACAAATGGTAACTTTGCCCTCCTTTTTATGGTAAATTAAATAAAAAAATTTATAACCTAATTTTAGAGAACGTGAACTTTACATGAAGGAATAGTTCCCATAAAAAAGCTGACGTGTTCTGATGTGGCCATCCACTTGACTTTACCATACAACCTGGCCCCTCACTTATATTTAATATTAATAAAATTATTTATAATCATGTAAAGGAGGGGGGTTAGTTTTTGCATTTTTGGTCTCCTGGGGTCCCACCGATTATGTATACAAAATTTGGTTGAGTTTGGTGAAAGGCCAAGATTTTCATTTTTTGACCCCCGCCCCTCCTCCCCAAGTTTGGGCGGTTAGTTTTTGCATTTTTAGATTTCTGGGGTCCCACTGATTATGTATTCAAAATTTGGTTGAGTTTGGTAAATGGCCAATATAATTTTTTCGATGTTCACTTATTAGAGCTTTTTTGTAGACCGAAATGCAATGGTTTCGCTCAATTTTTTTAATCAAAATACTTCCTACCGTTTTGAGGTATTTCAAAAAAAAAAGAAGGAAAAAACCACTTTTTCATGCACGATTACAATACTTGACCATACCCTGTATGAACTTTCTCAACATAAGCATTCGATTAAAATTTTTATACGATTTACAATTAAGTGGTAAATGAATATACATACTAAATATAAATTGTATATTTAAAATTTTTATTTTATTTAGCTTTTGAGCTGGGAGACGGATAGACAGACGCAAAATGATTTGACATTAATAGGGTCTCTTTTGACATTTGAACGGAACTTAAAATAAAGGGAGTATAGGCGTATAGAGTATATTGCTCTTGCAAAAATAGGCTTGCTCACGCCGTGTTTTTATTTACCCAAACCAAGTTAAACCTTTTTGACACTATGTATACTTTTCACTAAGCCACATGAAAATAATAAATCAATGGTAAGGCACCTATTTCATCATGGCACAGTTAAAATTTCAAGCTTTATTTTCAAACCATTCAAATCATCAATTTTGGCACTCATTAGCTTTATATAAATATCAATAAAGTTTTTCCAGAAGAATCTGAAATTTGGCACAGATGGTATGTCTTACCAATGTTTCAAGTTACAAGTAATGAAAATAATATGTAAATAGCTTTTAAGGAATTTGCTGTTGGTACTTGGTGAAACATTTTTTAAAATTATTGGATAAAAAGAAAAATACTTGGTAGGTTACTTTCTGTTGCTCCTGAAGATGGGCTAGCCACCCGAACTATATATATCGAGATTAAAGTCTCTCCAAAAATAAATTTGTTTTATTTTTATATCTTAACTAGTTGACGCCTCGGGCCTTCGGCCCGGCGTCACCTACCCCTGGCGGGGAGCGTCTTGTTTTATGGTTAAAATTTATATAGATAATAGCTGACCCAACCACGCGTTGCTGTGACTAACTCTTATGCTTCACGCCAAAACCACTGGACGTTTCGAAACTATATTTTCAATATATGTCCGTTTGGTGCTCCGATTGTTATATCTAAATTTTGGGCAAGGTTTGTAATTAATTAAGTCAAACATTAAATATATATTATTTAATTACTTGTAAAAATTGTTCCTTTAACCAAAAATAATATTGACTGTTGAAAGATTTCGAAAAAGCTATTATCGGCCATCTTGTTTGTTTGCTTTTACCCCTCCCCCAGAGAGGCGCTGGCGTTGTTTCTTCGAAATTTTTTTTATATGCCACTGGTGTGATAAATATAAAAACACTCCTGTATTTGAATGGAATGTTGTGTGAAAATTTCAAAGAAATCGGTGAAGAAATTTCGGAGATCCTTCAACGTATCACTTAAGCGTAACAGTACATTTTTATTTATATAGATAGATGTGAAACCTACCAAGTATTTTTTTATCCAATAATAATTTGTAAAATCCAATTTTCCAGATTTTGAGTAAAGTTTAGGGGTATCTGCATGAAAAGGGGGAAAATAACTTTTCAACCCTTCACCGAGAGGAAAAGACACCAAAGCGTCCCCCATTATGATCAATTTTTCTAATTTTGTAGAAAAATCAAACTGAATGACCCAAGATATAATAAATAGTACCATTTTTTAACTCATGACCCCACGCCGCTAACTACTTTCCCGTGATAATACTGATTAGTAAAAAGTATTGTTATGTCGCCAAAATCTTAAAAGAATAGAAATCTAAAACTCTGTCATGTTACATGCCAATTCCAAAATGAAATAAGTTGACGTGTTCTGATGTGGCCATCCACTTGACTTTACCATACAACCTGGCCCCTCACTTACATTAATATTTAATAAAATTATTTATAATCATGTAGGGGAGGGGGTTAGTTTTCGCATTTTTAGACTCTTATGGGCACACTGATTATGTATACAAAATTTGGTTGAGTTTGGTAAATGGCCAAGATTTTCATTTTTTAACCCCCCCCCCCATTTTGGGCGGTTAGATTTTGCATTTTTAGACTTCTGGGGTCCACTGATTATGTATACAAAATTTGGTTGAGTTTGCTCAAACGACCTAGATTTTTAATTTTTAACCCCTCCTCGACCCCCCTTAATTTTGGGTCGATGTGCACCAAAATCTAATCAGCTCTTAATCTCAATGGACCAAAACTACCTGTGAAATTTGGTTTCGATATTCGCACTAGTTTTTTGAACTAGCTCGTCCACAAATTTGGCAACGCACAGACTAACTAACTAACTAACTAATAAACATTTTGACAAAACAATTATTATCTCGAAAAATATAATTTTTTCGATGTTCACTTATTAGGGCTTTTTTGTAGAGGAAATGCCATGGTTTAGCTCAATTTTTTTAATCAAAATAGTTTCAGCCGTTTTTTAGATATTTCGAGAAAAAGAAGGAAAAACCCACTTTTTTCATGCACGATTACAATACTTGACCATACCCTGTATGGTAAAGTAAAAATGAAATTTAGAAATTAACTTTTGAAATAAATTCAAAAAGTGTTTATTTTACAAGTTAATACTAAGGCAACTTATCTAAGATAAACCATAAGTTTCCTGTATTTGATTCGATCGCGATTCGAATGCAGATGATTTTTGTCAAATATTAAGTGAAAATAATATCCGAATTTATATATTTCTAACTTGAAATAGTGAAGTTAATTTTCTCATTAATATAGCAAAGAATAATAAACACATTAACGAGAATTGTTTTTGATCGCGCATTTTAAACAAGATATATATAACGAGACTAGTTGAAGCTTTTGGAGTCTGCTGAGTCTTAAACCTGGACCAAGAGAGAATGAAAAAGATGTGATCCATTTGGCTATAATCCAGCATCATTTGGCGATTGGCCCGAATGACACTTTTTATATAAAACACTGATATTGATCAGCAAATTAATTTGAAATCTGAGATCTTCACTATTTCAAGTTAGAAATGTATAAATTCGGATATTATTTTCAGTTCATATTTGACTAAAATCATCTGCATTCGATTCTCGATCGAATCAAAAACAGAAAATTTATGATTAATTAATTGCAAACAACTAACACACGTGTTAACAGATCAGGCGCTCTAGACTGAGAGATTGAATATATAACATCTGAGATTTCCAAATTCATTTGGTGATCCATATCAGTGTTTGATATAAAAAGTGTCATGCGGGCCAATCGCCAAATGATGCTGGATTATAGACAAATGGATCACAACTTTTTCATTCTATCTTGGTCCAGATTTAAGACTCAGCAGACTCCAATAGCTTCAACCAGCATTAGTCTCGCGATATATATCTTGATTAAAAAGCGCGATCAAAAACAATTCTCGTTAATGTGTTAATTATTCTTTGATATATTAATGAAAAAATTAACTTCATTATCTAAGATAAATGATTTTGAATTAGCATAAAACTTGTTAAAATTTTAGATTTCTATTCTTCCAGTTTTGTTAAAGAAAAAATGGCTTATATTTTCTTTCATATTTGTGTTTCAATAAAAATAGATTATGAATTAAAGCAAGTGAATTTTTAAATTTATAAAAAAGATGTAATTTCTATAAAAAGTCTAACTCTTCATTAGAGGCTATGTTTTCGTCAACATATTAACTATATTGTGAAGAATATATAATACTTGCTTTTATTCATAATAACCAATATGACTTTATACTAAAAATGTCATATAATAGACAGCAGAATTTTTCATTCTAGTTTACAATAGCATGAGTAAATTTTTTACTTACATGTCAGAAGGATTCGGCCTCTAAGATTAAGTCAACTGCATATCTGGCACTTGAGTTCGACTCCCGAGGGCGATCTTTTCTTAAATAAAATAAAACATATTTAAATTAATATAAATATTTTATTTATAAGATTGGATCTGAGAATTTTATTTATAAAATTAAATTTTATTTATAAATATTTTATAAAGTACAATCTGGAAACGATTATTTGAAATCAAAACGTTTAGGGAGAAATTCTTCTTTTATCAAAGGAATTTTAAGAAATTTGAAAAAATAGTTGCTATAAGGAGTGAATCAAAAGCAACTACTAAAAGCAAATAAATAATTTGAAAATAAACAATGATTGGCTTGGAGATGAAATTACTTTGAATAATAATTTTTATAAAAAAATAAAACTGACTTCAAAAAATTAAATGCAGCAAATAAAATAATAAAACTCAAAAATAAAATAAAATACACTAAAAGGTATAAAATAATAATCTAATTTAGTTACAACAAAACTACGAAATATTTACATGAAATCACTTTTTGAAGTCGGTTCCAAACATATACATTTTATGAATCAAACTCGACGGATTTTACTTAGTACGATTGGCGGGTTTTCTCGCTTATATATGTTAGTTTGTTTAGCACCGACTTCAAAAAGTGATTTCATGTAAATATTTCGTCGTTTAGTTGCAACTAAATTAGATTATTATTTTATACATTTTAGTGCATTTTATTTTATTTTTGACTTCTTATTATTTTATTTGTTGCATTTAATTTTTTTGAAGTCGGTTTTATTTTTTTTTATAAAAATTATTTTTATTTTTTCATTTTAGTGATGTTATTAATAGTGACTTATGATAATACCTTGCATGCATCTCGTACGAGAAAGCGTCTGGCGAATGAATCAGAAAATGATAATAAAATTAAATAGAAATGAATTAATATAGAAATTCTCTAGAAACGTTTGCGGGTTTTAAATGAACATTTTAAGATTTATTTTTTATAAAAGATTTTATTTATTATAATTTCGATTATTTGCTCATAAGAATTGGATATTTACGTTAATTCGTCATTGAATTTATTATGAGAACTTGACCAAATTAATATGGGACCACTCATAAGGTACTCCTTTTCCAATAAAAAAAGAATTATCGAAATGGGTTCATAAACAAAGAAGTTGTGCATAAACAAACATAGCAAAAAAGGTCCGAAAAACGGGACCAACCGGAAATTAGACTGAACCCAATGGAAAAAATCATCAAAATCGGCTCACAATTGGCGAAGATATCAGGTAACATAGACACAAAAAAATTCAGTCGAATTGAGAGCCTTTCCTTTTTTTGAAGTCGGTTAAAAATAAAAATATTTACTAAAAATTATTTTTCTCAAAACTTTTTTATAAATATTAGAAAAACTCTTGATACCTAAGCGTTTATTAATTGTTATTTAAAGATTTCGATCATTAATAAAATTAGTGCCACATTTTACTAAATTCCGCACTTTAACTAAAATTGGGAATGGAAAAGTCAAAAATAAGTCCCGAATGGCTAGCTAGCATGGTATATTCGAAATTTACATTGTTAATAAGATCTTTGATTGGACTCTTAAATCCTCGTAATAAAAATTAAATTTTAGATTATAGAGATTTTCCATTTATATAAAGTGTCATTTTGATGATTTTTGGGATGATATGTGCTACCTTCCTTCTTAGGCTAAAGTAAAAATTAATTAAATGTTGTTTATTTATTTTGAATAATTTTTACTTTATTTTATTTAGCTAATCATTGAGTAATCAAAAGACCAGTGTGAACCCACCCTACACTAAAATTTCCCTAACGTAATCATTATATAAGCCAAGGGTCTCAAAGTAAAACACACCAAAGGGTCAGTCAATTTACATGTATATCAGACACGGTCTGTAGTCAATATTATTATGTTAACCAAAACAAACTTAAGCAGACTTATCTATTTGAAAAGTTTTTATTTTACCGAGAGTATCACAGTTGTTGAATAATATAAAAAGAAACAAAGAGGTTGTCCTCTGTTTGATGCAAATAAACATACACACATACGATGAATTTTAATTTAGATACGACGTTCATAGAATTCTATTCTATTGACTATATACAGGGTGTTCAAAAATAGAGGTCACAGATTTAAAGATGGATAGGTAATAATACATATCAAAACAATAAAAAAAGTTCATATAAATGTCCAAAAATGCCTAGTTCCATACCTATAGCGATTTTAATATTTTATTTCTGTCATAGTACAACTCATACAAATTATGTTTCACCAAGATCCTACACCATTCTCTCTGATCAAAATTATAGGATATTTCATAGCTTATGGAGTTGCCACCTTATTGGTTAACCCTTTCTCAATACCAATAAAAAAAAAGTAGAAATTGTTTATTCACAAAGTCATAGTATTTCATGTACTATGGATTTAACCTTAAGGTGTCTTTGGTCTTTGATAAAAAATCTTTATTTTTTATTGGAGATCGAGAGAATGGGGATTGTTTGAAATTGTATTCTGTTTGTGATGGGGAGGACGGCGATAAAGAGGTCAGAGAGAGGTCGAATATACGCCAAAAAAATAAACACATTTGAGACATTGGAGCTTTCTCACTGATCGATAAACAAACATATTTATATATACATATATATTATTTTTCCTCAAAAAATTTAATATAGATTAAAAGCATAAGTTTTCGAGATCGTGAAATTTTTCTTTTATAAGGAAAATTATTAAAATCGGGTCTTATGCATAATATTAGGTTGGTGCATAATTATCCGCCGTTTTTTTTTAATTTTATGATGAAAAAGAAACATAAAAATTAAACAGAAACAAGTTAATTGTTTATTCTGGAGTGTATAAAGCATCTACTTCAATTACTGCTTCCCATTTGTTTGGCAGACAGTCGATTCCACGGGCAAAGAAGTTGCTGTTCTTAGAGGCAATCCATGTTTTAACATCGCTCACCAAATCATCCAAATCGTAGTAAATTTTATTCATCTGGCAGTTTTTAAGCGAGCAATTGACATGGTAGTCAGTGGGAGCCTCGGTCGGTGAATATGCGTATGTGGGAGCAGACCCCATCTCTGATTGGCGATGGATTGCTCATTTCTTTGCAGCAATTCGGAGAAAATTCGGACACGGTCGGCTTTGTTTTTGTCAGAGTTCGTGAGGGCCTATCCAGCCAATTTACACACCTTTCTGAGTTTTTTGAGACGACGCACGATCGTCGAGTGGTCGACATTGAAGTTTTCAGCCAGCATTCGAGTTGTCAGGCTTTGGTCCTCTTCCGCGGCCGCTATTAGAGCCTGATTGTCGAAATCCGATAGTCGACCTCTTCCTGGATTGTCCTCCAAGCTGGTATTATCTGATTTGAAACGTACAAACCACTCCCGAGATTGTCTTTCGCTAATTGTTCCTTCACCAAAAAGTTCGTTAAGATCGCCAAATGACTGGGCTGCCTTCCATCATTTCTCTTTGTGGTACACCATAATATGACGTATATGAATATGATTTTGGACACGCATTTTCTTAAAGAAATAGAGAAGATTATTTTTATTAAAAAAATAAACAACAACAACAATTATCACTAACGAAAAACGTGCCAATATAAAGGGCGGATAATTATGCACCAACATAATATAAAGAACAAGGTGCGAAGCCCACCTTCGGAGCGCAAATGCTGGACAAGGGCCTACGACTACTCGACTCAGTAGTTTTTGTTAAATTACTAAAAAATGACTGATAATAATTACGAAATATTTGAATTTTATACTTAGAAAAAACATCTCGGGTGTGATTTTTCCAGTCATATCTAAATTCTCAGAGATTCAATCCTCTTGGGATAACGCGTCTAGAAGCTAATGGATTGTCAGGGTGACAGACATGACATTGAATTGGATTTACGGGACTTTTTTATCTGGTGAAAATTTGAATTAGAATTATTAAATCCATTAAAATATTTGCATTTATACCTACACTATAATATAAATGTATATATTGAATTAATTTAATATATAAGTATTTAACAATGATTGAAAGAAATTAAGCGGAAAGTGAACATTTTTAAGTTTTTGAACAATTTCTACAAATTTTGATGATACGGCAACTTTTTACTTTACCATACAGGGTATGGTTTTGTCAAAATGTCTGTTAGTCTGTTATTTTGTTAGTGTGTGCGTTACCAAATTTTGTGGACAGCTAGCTCAAAAACTAGCGTGAATATCAAAACCAAATTTCACACATAGCTTTAGTGCATTGAGATTAAGAGCTGATTAGATTTTTGGTGCATATCGACCAAAAATTAAAGGGTGGAGAAGGGGTTAAAATTTAAAATTATAATATTTTCAAACTAAGAAAAAAAAACAAGAAAAATATACTATAAAATGAACCTATAATAAGATTTTTCTGGCGCCAAAATTAGGGGGGGGGGGTCAAAAATAAAAATCTAGGCCATTTGAGCAAACTCAACCATATTTTGTACACATAATCAGTGGGCCCCAGAACACTAAAAATGCAAAAAAACGCCCAAAATTGGGGGGCGGGGGTCAAAAAATGAAAATCTAGGCCCTTGGACCAAATTCAACCAAATTTTATATACATAATCAGTGGGCTACCAGAAGACTAAACACGCAAAAACTAACCACCCAAGATGGGGGGGGGGGTTGTAGGGTCAAAAAGTGAAATCTAGGCCCTTGCACCAAACTCAACCAGAAGTTTATGGTAAAGTCAAGTGAATGGCCACATCAGAACGTGTCAATTTATTTATCTTAAGAAAACAGAAACTCTACATAATGGTAGGTAGAGTTTAGTATTACAAACTTGTATGATGAGTTTTAGCTCATTAATTACAAGTGTTCACGAATTCCCTATAAAAAAATTGATTTTTTTTTAAATTTTTTTAATTGCAAGTTTTGAAATTCGAAAGCCCAAAAATCTAATTATGTAATTCTTCTTTATAAAAATGCAAACATTTTTGAATCAAAACAAACTTTTCCTATGATTATCCGTTTTCGAGTTACGTAGTGAAATCTATATATTTGTGTAACTGTATTGAAAAGATTTATTGATTGTTTTTTAAAAGTTTCGAAGTAATTCGCCTTTGATTGTTGGAAATTTTAAAAATTGTAAACAATAAAAAAGGAATTTTATTTAGGTGTTATAAAAATATTTAATTTATATTTCTTTTTAAAGCAACTATTTTTTTCCAAATTTTTCAAATTACCATTGAAGGGCGAATTTCTTCGAAAACATTTGGTATTTTAATAAATGTTTAAAGATTGTTTTATAAAAGAAATGTATTTATTTATTTATTTTTAATTTAAAATTGGGATTAATAATTAATTTCAAAATAAAATAAAATTAATTAAATTTCAATAGGACTATGGCTAATGCGAAATTGATTAATCCCAATTTGAAATTAGTAATTTTATTTTTGAAGCTTATTATTTTAATTTTTAAATTGATTAATCCCACTTGCAAAAGGGCTTAGAGCCAATTTAAAATTGAAAAGGTATCAGAGGTCTACACGATATGACCAAATCAAAATTCATAAAAATGGGTAGTAGGAGAATAAATTTTTTGACCTTATAAAATATTCCCTTTAAAAAATCTTTATAGAGAGGTGAAAAATGTTGTGTATATAAAAATCTCCCTTCGGAACGTATATTTGAAATTCGTGTATCCCAAAGCGAGAGCTCTCTCTGTTGGCCGATCAATGCTTAGCGGCTTTTATCGAAAAGTACAAATATAAGGCTAGAGACGAAAGCCAAACATTGGATCATAGTGATAAAATAGGCGCAAAAAAGATCACTAGGGAGCAAACGAAAATATAGGTTGAATAGAAAGATTTTTTTATATCTAAGTATAATATACGTAAAATCTACATCAAAGATTTTTTTCGTCTTTGTTATACTTTAATTTAATTATTCTCTTATTATGAAGCGCATAATTGCTGTAAAATTCAGACAATGGAGAAAGTAAGTAAAGAAAGAATGTTCAAGTGCATTGATATTTCCGAAATAAAAGGAAGCCGGACAATTCAATAAAAAAATTAAGACCTATTCCCTGAAGGGCTTTGGATTAAAGAATATGCTTCTATAGTATAGTTTCTCTGTATTCCTCTTTTTAATCAAAGCGGCCGTATATATATATATATTTATATATATATATATATATTCCTTTTGTGGAAATTCCTTGTGTCTGCCTGAAGATTTCCACAAACCCTTTGATGAGCAAAAAAGTTGAACATTTCCACATATCGATCTTTTAAGTGTATTATAATTTAGCAAAAAAAGATGTCAAAAGAGTTGAAATTATAGTTTCAATAATTAAAATGTTGTCCCCATTAAGGGACAGATTTCCATTAGGGAAGGCATTTTAGTTGTAATGGAATTTCCAGGGACAAGATTTTTTATCTAATAAATTAAAAGCAGTATTTTGGAGACGAATTGGGAGAAAAGAAAGACATCCTAAAAATAATGAAAACAACTTCAAATTACGAATTTTTTTATTGGAATGTCATTTTGAATCTTTTAAAAAGCGACGTTTCGGAGTAATATCTTTCTTCAGGGTTTAAAAAGGTTGATCTCAATGGCAAATTTTAACTCCCAGAATAGTATAATTCAAAAGACGAAGCAAATGCTTTTCATTCAGCCTTTTAAACCCTGAAAAGGAGATTACTATACTTAAGATATCAAATTCGTAAAAATGTTTCACTAATAAAAAGAGAGTTAGGGAATTCGTGCAATTTTTTCATTAATTTATACATTTCTAAACGGCAGCAGATAAAAAAATCACCTAAAATTATAGCCATGCCTATTTATGGACTTTTCGTTAATCCCTGACAAGTAATCAACCGATCTAGCACCTCTGTTCACTGAATGCCTACCCTAAGAGTTGCAGGCGTCGATTTATCTCATAAAAATCTCTTACTAGAAGTAAATTAATTCATCAATAACTTATTAAATTAAATCTCCTAGGTGTAGCAAAATTTAACACAGTTAATTTTTATATACGTGATTGTTAATCGGCTTATACAATGTAAATGTTTCCGAAAATGTATTATAGAAAAATTCAAAGCCAAGTCTATCTTTTTAAATTTCTCCTACTATTTACCATAGGTATCGTTAACATACTTTTTTAGTTTCTTTTAGCACACACAATTAATAGTCTTACTATATTGAAGGAGACAATAAAAGAGTGTGTCTTCTGCTGGAATTATAAATTTTATTTATTTATAACGAGACTATAGTTTCGAGGGCTTTGCCCTCTTCATCAGTCTATTACAATGGATTCATAGGAATTAATTTATGAATGAAAAAAAACACTTTTTTATTGTCTCCTTCAATATATAAAAATTCTGCTACTCTCGAGAAAAAAAAACTTTCAATTTAATTGTCTTGCTATTAGTTTTTAAATAAATGATTTTTGAAAATCTTACTTACTTACTTACTTCCTGTGGCCGAACAACATTTCCAATGTTTTAGCCTCCTCTATAATGCCTCGCCATTTTGTCCTATCCCTTGCTATAGAGTTCCAATTTCCTTGAGCACCCAACTCTTCAAGATCTCTGGTTATATTGTCCATCCATCTTTGCCGTGGTCTACCTGGTGGTCTTCTTCCTATCGGTTTTGCTTCGGGTTTTGAAAATCTATTATTTATAATTATTATAGCAATAGCATATTATTATTATTATTTATATGGCCTGTTTCTGTTTTTATGGATTATTTTGGAACTGTAAATGGAAAATTGTTAAATGAGAACACTAGCGTGGATAATATTTTATTGTTGACTTTTATTATTCATAAACTGGCAGACAGTTTATGCATTGCTGTTTTGCTGCAGTTTATTGACAGCTTCTTCAGTGCAGATGTAAATTCATTAGTCCCATTCATTAAATATATTAGGTAATTACATTTTAATAACTTTTTAATTTCCACCTGATGTTATCATATATCTCAGTGGTTCTTAACCTATGGGTCGCTAAGCATATTCTTTGGGTAGAGCAGTGTCGTTAAAAAATATTTTACTAACATTTATTTTCAATAAGTTTAAAAATATATTTTAATTTATTTAATACTAATATAAGTAAAAATATAAAAAATACGTGCTTTTTCATTAAATTTTCCTTGGATCTAAAAGTAGGTACCTTTGTTTATCTTAATTGGTAAAAATGACTAAAAAAAGGTAATCATTGTAAAATTGAAGAAAATTGTTTAAGAATGAGCTAAAAAAAAGGTATGAAAAAAATTTGTTTTTTGGGTCGTAACATGAACATATTTCTCAAATTTGGGTCGTGGCTTAAAAAGGTTCAGAACCACTATATATATATCTCGCATAAATATAAATAAGAATAAAAAATAATTGATTTATCTCTTTGATAAGGGTAAATTATTATCTAAGTTGATCTTTTGTTCCAATACGGGCACAGAAGAAGCTGTCAATAAACTGCAATGAAACAGCAATGCATAAACTGTCTGACAGCTAATGAATAATAAAACTTAACAATAAAATACTATCCACGATAATGTTCTCATTTAACAATTTTCGATCTACAGTTCCAAAAAATCCATAAAAACTTTTATAATAAATATTATTAATATTTTTTATTATTAAGGATAAATAAATTGAATTGCTTCTTTCCAGTAATTTATTTTATTATTCAAATGGTTAATTCAAATATTTCGAGAGCGCTCTCGGCATCTCTTCCTCAGTGGAAACCACTCCCCCACCAATGTGCCGATTATTAATATTATGAAAGTTTTTTTTTTAACAAATTATTTCCACACTATTTTATTTATTATTTGAGTAGTAATGAAGGCTATTTGTTTGGTTGTGTTTCAGGCGGCGGTGTGGGCCCACATGGCCCCCGGCCGCCATTGACCGTGGGCCACGGAGGGCCTCAAGAGCGCATTGGCCCGGCTGCGGCACCGCTCGGCGGAGACCAGCCCCGTAAGTAACTACCTACCATATATACCTCTCTACTTAATTGTCAACCATTTTATTTCCAGCTATCTCCATTTCAAATCACACACACACATCAGCATTTTTGAATTATTTATTTATTTGAGATTGCTTGATGAAAAGTTTGATCCAACACTCACTCAATTACTATGAATTTGGTTGGCAAGTTTTCTGTTCTAAGATATATTTAAAAATCCAGTAGGCAGATTGAATAAGCGGGAAAATTGATGCCAGATTTTATTAGTCTTTGTATTTATTTATTTTGAATGTTTTTCAGCCTAAGTTTCACGCATTTGCTTGGTTGATAAAAGTTGTCAAAATAAAAAAAAAAAAAGTTTAATTAAACATATTCTCGGAAACGATACTAGCTATCCACCATTATGTTATTTTTTACTAAATAATCTAGAACAGCTTGGTCGATTGAGTTGAAATTTTACACAAAACTCATTAATGTAAAAAAGATCAATTTGATCCAATTATTCGTTTCAAAATGCCGGCTATTTAATATTTGTAAATGAAAATAACTATAAAAAACATTACATTTTTATAAAAACTCAAGAGTAATTTTTAGTAACCCGTTTATTTTCTATCGAATTGTAAATAACTGTCAAAACTATCAGACAAAGGATTACTGTAAAAGAAGCATTTTTTTAACTTTTAAGGAGATATGTGTTGGTTCTAGGTGAAACATTTTTATATAATAATAAAAATTGGGTGAAATTGCGATGTAGGTTTCACAAAAAAAGAAATAAAACAAAAATGAGTTTAGAACCCGAAATATATGGAATTCTAAACTCATTTTTGTTTTATTTCATTTTGTTGTGAAACCTACCTAGCAATTTTACCCAATTTTTATTATTATAAGTAAAAGAAGCATCTATACTTATTATAATCGTCTTGCGCAACGACGCTGACATGATTTTTTTAATTTTAAACCCACTAAATAGTTCATGACAAATAAAACTTATTTAAATTGAGAAATTTAAATTATTATTTTAAAACCCACTGCGGAGTCCAGGGGGCGTCACCAGCAAGAAGGCGGGCTTCGCAGCTGGTTTATAAGTAATTTATTTGTTAGAGCTTATATTTTCGAAGTTTTGACCTTCATTATCAGTCCAAATACCCTATTAGTTAGTGTAATAGTAATCTGGTCGTTCAATAAATTGACATTCATTTCTTATTATTATATTAGCATTATTACACCGATATTTTGGCCACAATTTTATTTTTCATTTATAAAGAATATAAAATTTACGGTGTCTCCATCTTCACAACTAAAATATTATTATTTTCAACGCTATAAGAAAGCAACCCCTCTCAAAATAATCATTCTAATAATTAATATGATTTTTGATTTTGGAGATAATAATTCTATATATAAAACTTAAAGAACGTGATTTGGGTTTATAGTGAAATATTTTTAAATTATAATAGGTTGGAGTTGTTGGAGTTTCATAGTGAGAAAAAATAAAATAATATATATATTTAGTTTTTAAATTTTTGTCAATGTAAAATCTACTGATAATGGGCTTATCACCTGAAATATATCGAGAATTTAAAAACCAATCTAATATTATTTTTTTTCCTCACTGTGAAGTTCCACTAACTTCAACCTATTATAATTCTATAGGGACTATGTGTGAAACAGAGGTAGCGCTCTCTTGTGTTTATTTATTCAATTAATAAGGGAAAATTTGGGCACATATTGTATTATAGTACCTATATAGCATAAATAAAAGATATATATCGTCGCTGATCTTACAAAACCTTTTAAGTCCTAAATTCAAAGTTTGCCAGAAAACAAGAAAAACCGAGTGGTAAACCGCGACCTAAAATCGTGTACACCTACTTCCACTTCCACTTTCATTTCCAAGTAGAAGACAATAGAAGACAATAGATTATCTAATGAATTCCAAAGTAATTCCAAATAATTCCAAAAACCTAATTCACCCCTCGAGAAAAACCATTTTAAACACGAATACATAAAAATACAATGCAATATTTGTTTGTCCGTAGCGCGAAATTAAATTGGAATAGAATAATAAGGTTTCACTAGACAAACACCATGTGAAAAGTCAAATTTCTAATAAATTTGGCCCTATGAACCTAGGTTCATAAATAATTAATTTAAGAGTTATCACAGTTTTAATTTTTTTTTAAATTTCCCGACTTTCTACCAATAACTGCTAATTGTAAAAAAAAGTACTGCACTGTAAGTGAGTGTTGTAATTTTCAAGTTTATATCTACTTTACAATGATCTGACAAAAAGAGAGTATAACGACATTAAAAAGGTTCAATTTTACTTTTAATGAAACCCTAAAAATAATATTTATCTATTTAAAGCAGATTTCAAAATTTAGTATACTTAAGGAGATTATAATACATTTTCAAACTAGTGAAATTCATGACATCCGTGAAATTCTGCCCGTAAAGAGACTATAGGTAATATTATTACCCGGAAATCAAATGTTTAGTTCACTAACTCTATCAATGGACATCGGAATATGCCCTCGTGATAATAATCAAATCATCAATCAAGTGACGTCATTGATTGATGGATGCAAATGGATGGGACCTTTGCAATTGGACCTAAACAAATGGAATTAGATGAAAAATATGACAGCCGATACAATTATCTACCTATATCTACATTCATAAAGTGATTGGCGTTAATTTTACATTGTTCAATATTTGATATACTATATATATATATAGCAAGTGTATTTCGCAATTTTACTCCAGGTGAGAGGGCTTATAAATCAACAAAAAAGAATTTTTTTTTAAATTTTTGTTTCATAAAATGTTTTTATAGCAAATACTTCGTTAAGTTTTTATTTGCATCAGTTTCATTGCAGAAGGGGGTTGAAGTACATGGGTAATCATAAGGGTGGTAAACTTTAATGCTCTGTAACTTGAGAATTATTGGTCGTACACACTTAAGTCTAATGAACTTTTTTGTAGAAAATTTTATGCCCTTTAAAAAATTAATTGACATTTTTTTCAAAAATAAAAAAATTTAAATCCTGAAAAATCAAGTTGAAACCGAATTTTTCCACCCATATTACTTAAATCGGAATTGAATAATTGACTTATAATTTTTTTTCCAGGGGGAATATTTTTTTTCCATAAATTTCTCTATAAATTATCAGTTCTTGGACAGAAAAAAAAGCCTAAAATGTAACACCCTAGTAAGTAATGATACAAGTTGTTGATCTTGGCAGACATTTTGAAGTAAAAAGGATAATTTCGTTCTTAATTAGTTCTATAGTAATTACAAATAAAAAATATTTTTTTAAGGTTTCAGATTTTTCTTTTTACTTTGGTATTGTAACCTAATTAAAGTGTAAAATTTCAGATAGCTACCTAATCGGGAAGTATGAAATATTTTTTAAATACTTTTAAATTTTCTGTTATATATATTATACAGGGGGTTATAGAAGTTATATTCGTAAAAGTAAAAAAAAAATAAGATGCCTACCAATAAAATTAAATAGAAATCAAGTGATGTGTGCACTACACGATTTTCGCTTAAAATCACATCTTCTTTGAAGTTATTCTATCAATTTTCTCCTTTCAAATTATTCCCCTGATATTGTTTCAATCGAGATAAATATAAAAATAAACCTCACAGAACTTGTAATACTTGTTAAAAACAGTATTTTATTTTATTTTTTTTTAATAGTAGGAACTGTTTTTAAGAAAAAAATTAAAAACATATAACATTAAAGTAAAGATGTACAAAGATAATGTTGGTTTAGACTAAAAGTTTACCATAGCCTTGCAGGTGGATTCCTAGCTCAAGTTTCTAAATTCGTTACTCTGTGACTTTTGCTGATTCTGAGATAAAGTAGTACACACACAGACACAAACATCGACCTTAGAATTTTCGTGTGAGTTTTTGCTCTGTCGTCTAAAAACCCGTTTTATTTTTCTAACCTGTGATTTTTTTTATCTTAAGTGCAACGAACACTATCAATTGGAGTTTTACTAGTGAAATTAACTTTTATAGTTTTGGAGATAGAAGACCTTAAAATTAAACCTCTTGAATGTGAGTAGAATACTCTACTTACATTTGCTATATAAGTTAAAATAAAAAATAAAATTTGAAGGGAAAATTTTTCACCTTGATTTTTTTTTTTTTTTAAGGAGGTCGTTTCCTTCCAGTTGAGTCAAAAGAAGTGTAGTATCTAATATTTAATAAAATAAGTTAAAATACAAATGAAAAATAATAGAATTAAAAAATAAATAGTATGAAAGCAGTAAATGTTTGAAATAAAAACAATAATAAAAAGAATAATTAAATACAAAAGCTAGTTTGATTTATTCAAATCAGCTGATAATAAATCTTGTGTGATTTGGCAATGCGTTGTATTAATACTGTTTATGTTTACCATCAAGTAATATCGAGTGGAAGGCTACCGTATATAGAAAAAGCGCTCTCTAGCGTCTGCAGGGCGAAAACTCTTAGTTCTTAAGAGCTATCCAAAGATCATAGAACATTCAAAGTCTTTGTTATAGATAAAAGATACATACTCTTTATGTTATATATAAACGTATTTTTTACTCTTGATATTGTCACTAAAATTTGCCCAGAAGAGAGCGGTTTCCACCATTTTATTGCCCAATGGTTTTGCCCTTGTCTCGCCAGAGAGCTCTGTAATTCCTATATGCTAAAATACATTGGCTCCTTATGGAGCCTTCCACTCTATATTATTCTATGATGTTTACATGCAAACATAGCATTTATGTGATTTTTTAAAGTAACTATCTAAGTAAATTCGTCGGTCAATCATATATTTTATTGCAAAAAAGAAACCTGCATATTTCAAAAAGCTAATTTTTAGTTGTTTTTTTTAACTTTATATAATCATCTAATAGTAGTATAATTCAAGAGTAAGTGTCAGGATCTTAATTTTCATAAGACTGAGAAAATGTTTACATTTTAAAAAATATTATTTTCAAAAATTTGTTAATGTGTGATTGAAACCAAAGCATAGATAGAGACTTAAACTATTATAAAAGATTAAGTTAAAGTTATAATCTAATATTTTTTATTTAACATTGGCGGCGAAAGGACCTCCTTAAAGGGAAAATTTTTCACCTTGATTTTTTTTTATAATAAGACCTCCTCTTGAATTCAAAATTAAAGATTTTGCTTGAATCAATTGCCTATTGGGCGCCATGAGAGAGGCTCTTAAGAGCTTTCAGCATCCTTTGTCTGTACGTAGACCAAGAAACTATAGGGGGTGAAATGAACTGAGAGGGGGGGACTTTGATGGGGAGTATGAATTATATAGGCGAATGAATTATCTATCGCTCACTTCGTTTTGGATATCTTTTTCCAATTCCCATTTACGTGAGCAATGTGTTCCAAATTGAATTAAGTTGCTTTGACATTTTTAACCATCATGAGCGCACCTTTTTTTTATATCAATAATTGATTTAAAACCTTTTATATTTTATTGAAAAAAAGGAACACGGATTTGAGAATTATATTAGTATATTATGTGAACCATTTTCTGGGCGCGTGTTAGGTGTAAAAAGAGATATTTATTATTCTAAAGAACTTACAAGCTTATCGACTTTATAAATAAATAAGAATGGATTTGAACACCTGGCGGCGTTGAATGGATTTAAATTAGTGATTTTTTTATAAGGAATAAATCAATAATTTGAGGATAAAGTCGTAAATTGATGAGGAAATCCAAAATTCAAAAAAGAGGATAATTTAAAATATCTTTTTATTTATAAACTGACGTTTTGGAGGCTTTTTCTCTCCTCTTTCAGGGCATAGAGTAATATAGAGTGGAAGGCTCCATAAGCAGCCAATGTATTTTAGAGTATACGAGTTACAGACTCTGGCGGTTCGGAATGGGCATTAAAATGGCGGAAACCACTCTCTTAGGCTCTATAATTAAATTATTAAAGAATTAACATATACTAGTTAATTTTATATACGGCACTTACATTTCAGGATTTTTAGGTCGTTTAAAAAAATATATTCTTTATCTGAATTTGTGTCGCGGAAGCAACCTTTCACAAGACATTGACGTCGAGAACCAGGCATATTTAATAATATTTTAATCTATAAATTTGTAAGTTGGAAAATTTTCTAAATGAACGCTTAGCACAAAGCCTGTATGAATCTTTTATCTATGACAAAGGCTTTGAATGTCCTATGACTATGATCTTTGAATAGCTCTTAAGGACTAAGAATAATGTTCACCGAGCCGGTAGAGAGCACTTTTCGATATTCGGTAGCCTTCCACTCTATATTACTTTATGGTTCAGGGTTTTGAAAGGTTAGTCAAGGAAAACCCTGAAGAAGAAAAGAAAATGCCTCCGAAACGTCGGCTTATGGATAAAAATATAGTTTAAATTATCGTCTTTTTTTTGAATTTTGCACTGCCTCATCTATAACCACTCAATTCACTTATCAGTCAGTCTCCAAAAATTATTTCAATCTTATATAAAGTGGTAATATTTTCAAGACTCGCCATGCTCTCTGTGAATTTTGGAGATAGGACACTTTTTTTGTCAGTAAAGAGTAGGTCGATATTTTTGCAATTTTCAAAGAATTGAAGCTAGAAAGTACAATAATCAGTTTTTCGTTTAAAATCCAGACAGATAATATAATATAAGCTGGCTAAGTGTGAGTCGTATTCGAATACCAAGTGTACTATATATCTATCTATATTAATAAAATAGAGTGTTTGCTAGGTAGGTAAGTAGGACCAGAGGACCGGAAACCAAGTGTACTATCTATCTATATTAATCAAATAGAATGTTTAGTAGGTAAGTAGAACAGTGGTACTGTTTGGCACATTTTTTAAACAACCCGGAATGAGACGCTCCCCGCCAGAGGCTAGGTGACTCCGGGCCGAAGACCCGGTAGTCAGCTAGTAACTAATATAAAACTCATCACTATGATACTTTTTTAACTTAAATTATTGTCAGATGGGCGAATAAAAATGAAATCAAAATAAAACAGCTATAATTAAATCAAAATAAGGAATAAAACAGTAATTAATAAAATAATATTAATATATCGCTTTTAAATAAGACAAAAATTTACCGAGCTGAACAAACTTAGTTGGAGTTTATAGTTAATTATCTTTTATATTTTTAAAAATAATTTATATTTCTTAAAAATATCATTTATAATAGAGAGAGAATTTAATTTTTAGGACAAACTCTAAGATTGTAGTAGAAATATTATTAAATTGCGATATCAGAGGGGATTCATCCCCCCAGAAGTCGAACCTGAGAACTAACATGCTTTCCGGGCAGTCAGCTCACACCCTCGAGTCAAAAAAACCTCTCTCTGAATCGCAATATAAGATATAAGAACAGAAATTCTTTACTCCACTAAAAAATAAAGTTTTTCATACAAGTCCTCTTATTTAAATATAAAACTAAAGATTTGAGCATCTTCTTTGAAAATAGTTGGAATGTTTTTCAAAAAATCAGCTCGGATTCAGATTAACAAATCTATTTTAAAAGAGAAAGTGTTTAATTTTTAGGACAAATTAGTTCTCAGGTTCGACTCCTGGGGGATGAATCCCCTCTGATATCGCAATTTAATAATATTTCTACTAAAATCTTAGAATTTGTCCTTAAAATTAAATTCTTACTCTTTTAAAATAGATTGTTAATCTGAACCCGAGCTGATTTTTTGAAAAACATTCCAACTATTTTCAAGGGGAAGATGGTCAAATCTTTAGTTTTATCATTTATAATAATATTTTTACTCTGTCGGTTTTTAAACATGTTTTTTTTTTGGGGGGGGGGGGGGGGGGGATATGTTCTTGAAATAAAAAACCCGAAAATCATGTGAAATCTTTATATTAGAATGTGAAATATTTATATTAAATTAAATTCGAAAACAAGAACTTTGAAAGTATAGCTTTAAATATTTTGATTTATTCGTTGAAAAATTTAACAGAATAGCAATATTTGTGTCAAGTAACAATTTAATGTAGCATTAAATCTATTTTAGAGATGTATAAATAGACGAGTAATTTTGTCTGTGTATTAATCATCTCTTTCTATACTGTTTGAGAACGTAGTGAGTGAGATATATATGTAGTACCTATGTATATTATAGGAAAATCTTTAAGCTCTATCCCACAAATAATCAAAGCATTGAGAGGCAGAGAATCGGAACAATAAACATAACAGAGCACAAAGTAAACAAGGAAGAAGTATTGGAAAGCATCCCTAGCGGAAAATAAGAACAAAGGAAGAAAACTAGGTAACTGGTAATTTATATGTACTCGTATACCAGGTGCCAAGCCTGTCTTAGACGGGCCTCTTGTTGGTTAAAGACCAATTTTTTGAAAAAAAAAAATCCAAATTCGATTAAATTGTTGTAATTTATTGATAAATAAATGTTAGAAAATTAATTAAATAGACTCCTAAAGAATCTAGGATTAGTACCAATTTTGATTAGAAAGAATGGTGTAGGTTCGAGGTGAAACATAATTATTTTAATACTTTTTTTTGGCTTTTCGTCCTTTCTAGTCATAAGCCAATTTACTATAATACTTATTATTTTATTTTTTTAATTTTTCTCTACCCCTGGGTCAGATTTTAGCCGGATGCCTAGAGTCGAATTTCGAACCCGGGTCCACTTAGCAGCCACTTAGCTACCACTAGCCTAACCCGACCCCCATAAAGTAAATTTAATTTTTTTTTTAATATATATATATTTTTGTACTCAGTTTTCTCTTTGAACTCTTGAAAATAGGCACGTAACCCAAAATATATATAGAGCCATACAAAAATAATATTATAAAATGTTTTTTTAATTTTTTTAAATTTTCTTTACTTTATTAAAAGTACCTGGACAACGAGCGATACTGGGTAACTTTTTGCTTCAGTTAAAAACTATATATATAGTACACGCCCCCTGGACCCCCACCCCGGAACCAGACTTGAACACCCAGCCCGCCACCTTCCACCCTCAAAAAGCCACAACGGATGCCTATGGGAAATTTCGTACAAAACGATCAGAGGATCTAGGTCTTATATTAATAGTTCTATTTTTTGAATACCCTCCCTCCCCCTCATTATGGTCCCAGAAAAAAATATTGACTCTTTTCGAAGGGTGAACCGCGACCTAATATTGTGTACACCTACTTCCACTTACACTTTCATTTCCAAGTAGAAGACAATAGATAAAGTGGCATTATCTAATGAATATAAAATAATTCCACATAATTCCAAAGACGGTGTACACCTAATTCCAATTGCGGTTCACCCCTCGACTCTTTTATTATAGGACCCATTAATAGTAAATTTCATTTTTATTGTTTTTATTTTTTTAGTTTGAAAATTTTATAATTTTAATTTTTTAAGAACCCCCTCCTTAATTTCGTGTTCGATTTCATCTTTGATCTGATCAGCTCAATACTAAAATACTACAAGTGAAATTTCGTTTTGATATTCAAACTAGTTTTTGAGCTAGAGAGTACACATTTGGTAACATACTAACAAATATTTTAACAAAATAATTAATATCTCGTAAAATACAACTTTTTCGATATTCACTCTTTAAGGCTTTCTTGTAGACCGAAAAGCCATGATTTAGATTAATTTTTTTTTTTATAAAATTAGTTTAAGCCGTTTTTTAATTATTTCGAAAAAAAGAAGCAAAAACATTTTTTTCATGCACGATTACAATACTTGACCAACCCTGTATGGTAAATTAAAAATATATTCTTTGAAAGGAGAGGAAAGCCCTATTATATATTTAAAAACAAAAAAAGTTCAAAAGCTTACCTTTGGTCCAGAGTTTGCGGATGAGTAGTTGAGTTGGTTTGTCCAAGCATTAAAGAAAACTCGAAAAGAACAATTCTGAAATAAAAAAAAAATGTAATATTTTATCATACAATATAAATATATAATTAATAATATTAATTAGTGATAGAGAAATAGCTTACTTGATTAGCCCTGTGATGTTTCCCATGAGGCAGAAGACGGCCAACTGATTGCGCGCTGCTCGCCAAATGTCCCGTTAGTGATAATGATAAGCCGCTCGGCCGAATTATCAATTTCTTTGAATTTTCAATCTGAAAATAAAATTATAAACATTATTTTTAATTATTTATCGAAACATGAAATAAACTAATAATTACATAAGTACTAATATTTTCTAATTATTCAACTATAACATAAATATAGCATTTTTTTACAAATTAAAGCTGATTTCAATATTTATTTATTTTATTTGCAACGAAATTTTCTCTGGAGAGAGACGGACTGGTAGAACTTTTAATTGAATGTAATAGAAGGCAGCCCAGGGGTAGGAGGAAAGAAAAAAATTAACACATATCAAATAAGGTGTAATTATTGAAATTCCTCCTTTCCTTTCAAACCGACGTTTCGGAGGATTCTTCCCCTTCTTCAGGTTTCAAGGAGTCAATGTAGGGAACAAATAAAATTCTTCCTTCCTCTCTCCACAGGAGTGTTTAAAATTTTTCTTCCTTAGCAGAGACATAAAAAACATTTATTTTTTCCTCCTTTTCTTAATGAAATGATTAAATCTAATTAAGAAAAGGAGGGAAAAAAATTGTTTTTCTATGATCTGCTGATGAAGAAACAAGTTTTAAACACTGCTGTGGAGAGAGGAAGGAAGAATTTTAGTTGTTTCCTTCATTGACCCCTTGAAACCCTGAAGAAGGAGGGAAGAATCTTCCGAAACTTCGGTTTGAAAGGAAAGGAGGAAGGATTCCAATAAATTAGACCTTATTTGGATATGTGTTAATTTTTTCTTTCCTCACTAACTATGGTCTGCCTTCCATTACATTCAATTTATTTATTTCATTTTTTATAATTTTTACTTGGTAGTTAGCCTAGCACTGTATACTCGATGGGTAATTTGTTTTCAAACACAAGTCGAGAATGAAGAAATGTGGTATGAAAATAAATGTGTTTGCAAGCCTAGATTTTGAAATTTCTAGATTCAGATCTTCCTTAAAAAAAATGCAGAAAAATCGCAAAATAAGATGGATGAAAAAGTTGAAACTTTATCAAGATTCGGTACGCTTCCCAGCTAGTCTATTAAATATACAAAACCATTAGAGTTTATTTTTTATTGTAATTATCAATATTAAAATTAAAATTTTTTAAGAAACCCCCCCCCACCCCTCTTAATTTTAGGGTTCATCCGAAATCTAATCACCTATTAATTTCAAAACTATAAAATTACATGTGAAATTCCGTAACGTACTAAAGTACTAACAGACAATTTGACAATTTAATTAATTAATATCTCGTAAAAATAATTTTATCCACACATGAAATAAACTAATAATTATATAGGTACTACTAATTTTTTTTTTTTTTTAATTATTCAATTAAGTATCTATAACATAAATATAGTATTTTTTTTTACAAATTACCTAAAGCTGATTTGAGTATTTTTTTTTTTATTTATTTATTTTATTTTTTATAATTTTTACTTGGTAGGATAAGGGACTGTTTACTCGATGGGTAGCTTTTAAATGTATCCAAACAATTCAATTTATTCGAAAACACGATAACAATTCAAGAATGAAAAGTTTTCTAAAACTTGGTCTGGTATCAAAATAATTGTGTTTTCAAGCCTAGATTTTGAGATTTCTAGATTTAGATCTTCCTTAAAAAAATGCAGAAAAAAGATAAAGGAAAAAGTTCAAACTTTTTCAAGATTTAGTACGCTTGCCAGCTAGTCTATTAAATGTAAAAAACTAAAGCAGGTCACATAACAAAAGAATTCGATTTATTTATTTGTTAAGAGACCTGCTTACTACTACGACAAAGTGAATTTACCTACATCCATTTTGATATTTGAACCCATGAGAAATAGCTGATAAATTATTTCTAACTTAAAAGACTGATGATGAAGGTCAAACCTTCGAAACTATAATCTCTAACAAATATATTATTGATATACATATTTATACTCGTTATTTATTGGTATATCTATATATAAAAATTTGAAAGTTTATAATAGGAAAATAAGGACAAGTTTTTATGTGTGACTTTTTTATTTATCAGCCAACGTTTCGTCGACTTTGCCGACTTCTTCAAGGCTTCAAAATAGTCCACACATTCGTCTAAATTTTCTTTTTATCTTCCTTACCATTGAAGACCATCAGAACACAAGAAAATTTAAACGAATGTGTGGACTATTTGAAGCCTTCAAGAGGTCGGCAGGGTCGACGAAGCGTTGGCTGATGAATGGAAAAGTCACACATAAAAACTTAATTCTTAACTTTATCTTAAACCTTATTTTTCTATTATAAACTTTCAAATTAATACAAATTCTGGACGGAAATGATAATAATATCTATATATATAGAAAATATGTTTAAAAAAAAATAAAAAAATAAAAATCTTGTATAATAAAACTTGAGTAAGAGACGAGGTAGGTTTCACAAAAAAAAAACCTACCTCGTATCTTACTCAAGTTTTATTATTATATTAAAATGTTTCACCTAGAACCAACACCGAACTCCTTAAAAGTTATAAAAAATCTTGAATAGTTAATCATGAGTTTCCTACATTTGATTCACTTGCGAATCGAATGCAGGTAATTTTTGTCAGAAATTAAGTAATAATGATATCTAAATTTATATATTTCTGTGTAAGAAATAATGAATTTTTAAATATCATATTTTTTCATTTTTTTTTCTTCCAGACTTAAGACTTAGCTGACCCCAATAGCCTCAACCAGCAGTGGTCTAGCAATATTTATATCTTGTTTAAAAATGTCGCTTGCATAAATAACTCTCTTTGATATTGTATATTAAATTAATATATTAATTAGAAGAATATTTAAATTTTTCGTTAAATTGAAGGGTTGGTTTTGTCACAAATATAATAAAACAATAATTTTAATAACTATTTGTATTATTTAATTGATAACTATACAGTTTCGGTCACCACTGGTCGACCATCCTCAGTAGTTCTAAAAATTGAAATGAAACACTTATTTACATTTTTTCTTTTTATAGAGAATTATATAACACAAATTTTTTTTTTATAATAATTTGAAATCATACATACATCTCGTTCAAGAACCGGAATTTGTCATTTCACATGAAACATTCATTCTTAAATCTTCAATATAGATACATCACATAATTCATTACAATCACACACACATATATATATATAGCAACAATTTATAAAAACGTTTATCACTGAACTAGAAACTATTTTGAATCAAAAAATTTAAATCAAGTCACTTAAGTTCTGGAAGAAATTTAATAAAGAATATTTAAATCTTGAACAGGTTTATTTTCAAACCGAACGTTTCGGGAGAATTTCTCCTTCTTTCAATGGTAAAAATTTTCAAAAAGAAAAAAAAGTTGCTTCCTTTAAGATTCAGAAATCAACTTTTTTGTTCTTTTTTGAAAATTTTTACCATTGAAAATCGGAGAAATTCTCCCGAAAAGTTCGGTCTGTAAATAAACCTGTTCAAGATTGTTTTATAAAAGATTTATATTTTTTGATATTATAAATACAATCAATAAATATTTTTTTTCTTTTCTATATGTATATGTTTATTTGCATCAAGCAGAGGACAACCTCTTTGATTTCACTTTATGAATCAACAACTCTGCTACTCTCGGCAAAACAAAATCTTTTCAATTAAAGTTCAATTAGTTGAATTACACTCTAAAAAAAGGTTTCTATGTAAAGAAAACATACTATAGAATTAATTATAGGGGAGTGTTGTAAACATAACGCTAATTTGAGCCAATTGTATCCCTCTGATTAAACATGATATACATAATATATAAGTGTTTTATTATATTATTTAATTGTGCTAAAGTTGTTGGCTAGGTTGGCTACCAATTTGTTTAATAAAACCGGGTAGCCTCCCTATTTGTAGGTAATTATATGAATTAATAAATAAGCAGATAACTAATGGGAGGGAAGGCCAATATGTAACTTTGTTTCAGAGAGCACTTAGTAAGTTAAATGGTTAATGGTTAATGGAGAGATCTGCACTTCCGGAAGGGAAGGGCTCTGATTGCAGGTCAGTGGAATGAATTTTCGTACATTCACCTTCGTTTAGTTTATATTCCATTAAATATAGAATGATAGATCAAATTCAGACATTGATATAGGCAAGGATTTATGAAATTGTTAAGAATATTATTCAAAGTCAATTTGAATGGATGAGTATCTGATAAAATGGAAGTTTTACTTTCCCTATCAACGCATTTTTACCCATTAGAGTCTACAGATTTTAGTTCGTATTTTGTTTACCATTGTGTTTGAAAATGTCTGAGGAGTGAAAAAAATATATTTTTGAACCATGATTTTTTCTATCTGCGTTATCTGAATTCCGATACTTACGATAACACAAGAACAAAAAGTAGTAGAAAGTTTGCCCTGGTGTTAAAATACTGAATTTACCTACATCCAAACGGGTATTTGAACTAGGGATGTTACGGAGCTTCGACTCAGAATCAGAAAGGTCGGTACTTCTGATTGATTTTATACCTCGGACTCCGACTTTGGCTCCGATAATTTTGAATCGGAGGTTATAACGAAGATCGAAAGAGCGCGCACCTACAAGTTTTGACTTGTCGGCCGGGGAATTCCATCACGCAAGAATATTTTTTCTATTGTTGCATGTTACCTACGTATGTGTATCGTATTATTATTTATATTTGACTAATTAAAGAGACTGATTACTTAATTATATTTCTATTATTTCATTAGGCCTGCTCTTAACAGCTAGTTAAATACATCTCTCTTCTACTCCGATTACGGCTCCGATTCCGATAAATCAAATTTAAAATCTCCAGTTCCGGTAAACCCACCTCCGTAACATCCTAATTTGAACCTATTCGAAATAATAGATTATTTCTAATTAAAACGAATGATGATGAAGTTTAAACCTTCGAAACTATAGTCTCTACCAACTAAATAATATATATACACAATATACACATACCTATTAATACTCGGTATAGAGACCCTTTATTTTGAGAGTGGTGTAAATTTTGAAAAAAATGAGTTAATGCCAGTTTTAGTTAGACATAAATGTCTTCTTTTCATATTTATAATATCCCAGTCAATGTTCATGAATTCGTCAAAATGAAAATATCGAAATATATATAAATTTATGTATTTATAGAAATATAAATACAAATATCTTGAAACAACAAAAATTGGACTTACACCACTTTCAAAACAAACGGTCCATATATATGTATACGTGTGTTTATTTGCATCAAGCAGAAAAGAACCACTTTTATTTCTCTTAATAATTGCATTTTATTAAATTACATGATTACCTATTCATGTTATATGTATTAATTTTTCCCGAAATAAAAATCGTATTGAAATTTTAATCGAATTATTATTTTATGAAAGGTTGAATTTCCTGTAGAGTCTAAAATAATATATACTTATATATTTGTTTATCATGGGATGTCTGTAAAGATCTTTTTAGGTAGAATTAAGTTTAAGTATTTCAAATTTATTTTGATTTCAAATTATGGTATGAGAGAGCCCCAAAATGGGATTTTTTTAGATGATTTGTGTACTAACTTAATTTCAATCAAATATTTAACATTCTGCAAAAAATTTTAAAATAATAAATTCTCTCTATATTAACGACAAATAAGAACAAATTAATGTGATATTTCAAATGTTTTAGAAGATATAGGTAAAATCATTTCTATGCTGTCTACCGACCCTTAGATAGGCCGTTATATTGAACGAGTCATTCATCTAGTAATAGGTATAGGTATATTAGAATGGGAGCCCTCGGTCTCTCACTTGGTCGGCCTATTTAAATTTCGCTCAGGAATCGTAAATAAAGTAATGGAATGTGTGATCATCCGTTTTAAAGATCTATGGACCGCATGCATTATGCATTAACTGGTGGTTTGCTAATCTCACCTAGTATATGGTAATTTTTTACTTAACGCGTTTCTCGAGTTTAACAAAATGAGTTTCGTAGACGGTTAAAGGAACATTAAAAAACCACATTAAATTTATTTTGGAAATGGCTATTATTTAATGAAGTAATTAATACTAAAAAGGGTTAAAAAAACATCGCATATAAAATCTTACTAGATGAGTCTTTCAAAGGAGAAACAATTTGATTTTGCACCTTTGTTAAAAAAAAAAGTTATATCCCCAAAACACTTTAGATAACAAATTTAAGAGTCTATGATCTAAAGAGTCTAAGTGCTAAAAATGTGCAACCCAAATAATCAAATAAAACTATCTTGCTAAGTAGTAAACATCTTTTTAGTTTTAAATATATATATTTTTCAAGTAATACAACTGAATCAGTCATAAAGATAAGAGTAAATAAATATTTTATTTAATATGGATTTACTATGAGTTAAGGATCACTTATTTCACATTAAAATTAAAAAATTAAAAGATATAATTTTTTTTTCTTTTTCAATATATATATTTCGGGCTATTGAAAAAGAAAAACAATTTTATATCTTTTAATTTTTTAATTTTAATGTGAAATAAGTGACCCAGTATCCTTAACTCATAGTAAATCCATATTAAATAAAATATTTATTTACTCTTATCTTTATTAAAGATGTTTCACCTTGCACCAACACCACAATCTCTACTGATTATGAATCAGTCATTTCTAAAACCACCTAAGTCACAAAATCTGAACTTTTCAGGAATCAAACTTAATTCACTGACTTGTGTCGTTTAAGCAATGAACGACCAAAAAATTTGGGCTGCTGGTTTTTTTTTTATAATGATATTGATACAAGAAGTTGCACCAAGAAGGTAAAACCTCTGTAGTCCGCGGTGGACCCTTGTATCGTGAAGATAAGAAGAGATTTAGGGATTGGGTAGGAGTCGAAGGTATCTGTGGATGCTGGTCTTGAAAGATTGAAGGTATAATTTGCTGGAAAGACGGTCGGGGAAGAGAGTTCCAGTCTCTAAATGTCATAGGGATAAATGAATTGGCGAAAAGGAAGGGTTGAAGAGGAAGGAATGTATGTCCATGGTTTATACTCATATTATGGGTTTACCTTTAAGAAAGTGTTCGCGACAAAAAAAAGCATGTTTGGAAAAATTTTGACTTATGTGGTTTTTAAAATGACCGATTCAACTTCATTTAACTAAAAAAATAAATGTTAAATTAGACTGAAAAAAAGAAAAAAAATTGAAAATAGAAATTCGTAAAAGGGTGGCTCATTACTTATTTCTAAAATGGGTCTAACGCGTATTACTGAAAAGTGTCCTTGGTACCACAAACAACACAACATTTTTCAGCTTTTCTCGGCACATAATCCCTTTAGAATTAAAATACGCTGGAACATACAAGGAGCGGCTAATTTCACACAGCTTTGTACATAGGCATTTCTACATTTAAAAATAACTCAAAATATCCGAATTTGGCACTTAGACTCTTTAGAACTTACACTCTTCAATTTATTGGAGGACGTTATTTAAATCCCAAAAAATTGAACGTAAACAAGATATTCATAGGATTTAGCTCACACTCTATGATACAAAAATATTATAGAGCTATAGACACAAATAGGGTAACGTACGGTCATAGTACGGAACCCTAAAAAACCTTTTCGGGGCTAATTTTTAAATTCTTTAACAAAGTAGTTTTGATTAATCATGGATATTCCTACTTTATGTAGAGTTCAATAGATTAGCCCAGTGAGTAAAAAACCGGTCAAGCTTTTCACAGTAATTTTTATGCTAGTTAAAAGTAATCGTATTATTAGTATTAAGTAATTTCCGGTGATGTTTAACAATTCTAAAGAAAACTTTTTAAGGGGTGTTCTTCAGATGAACAGAAGTAACTCGATCTTGATTTAATATACATATATAAAGAGAGTTTCTATCGATATGTGCTATCAATCTGCAGTAAGGAAGGAATCTCGCCCAGTCACGCACACATATATCCGGCTGTTGAGTTCAGGAAGAGAATCCAAATGAAAAACAAACAATAAACATTGAAAAAATATATCGTCGTCTTAGAGTGTAAACCTGCTAACTCACAACAAGAAAATTTTACAGGGCAGAGAAAAAACAAACTAAATTAATATTGTTTTTATGAAAAAAAAACTATTTTTCACATTATTTACTACAATTTACGATCGTAATTTTAAGTAGCAGTTTTACTTGGACGATGCTGCATTTTTTTTTGAACGGTATTAATATGTCATATATGATAAAAAATGGATTTAGCAGGTTTACACTCTAAGGCAACGATATTTTTATTTAAAATACGTACTAACATGGCTAAAAATAAAAGCATTGACGATTTTTAAACCATCCACGCTTTTTTAGAGTTTTGCTTAAAAAGTAAAATGAGATTCTTATAGTGTCAATACAGACAGAGCAATGTAGTTCGTAAACTAAACTAAAGATAAAAATGTGAAATTTAGAAGTTAGTACCTGGAGGCACCGAGCGATGCTCGGTAACTTCTTCCTTCAGTTAAAACCTTTATTTTAATATTATTTTTAATTTAAAATTCTGATAAAAAGGTCGATTTTTATTTGAGAGCCGTTTTCAAATTAAAAAAAATACAAATATATATAGTATTTGCCCACTGTAATTTCCCTCCCACCCCGCTTGATCCCACCCCCGAAACCTCGCCCTACCCCGGATCCCCCCACCACTGCACCTGTTTTGATTCAACCATATGATTCATTTTTATTCATCCAATTGTTAATAAATAAAACCTATCAAAATGTGTTGTTTTTTCAGAAAAATTGAGACCTGCTTATGCGAAATATATTTTTAAATAAATTCTTGATTATTTTTTATTCTATTAAATAAATAAAGTTCTTTATAAAAACAATTATAAAATGTTTATTAATATTTCTAACGTTTATGGAGAACAAAATACATATCAAAATCCACAATCACAATACTTCTCAAGGCCTTTTAGAATACTGAATTAGCAGCAACCCATTGTCTGCCTGGTACAAAGGAAAAGAGTAATCCCTTTTTTTTTGGGACAAAAGGGATTTATCTACCTGAGAATAATTAATTTGATTAACAAGAAAACCATCAAAAACAATTTTGCCGAAGATGAGACCGTGACAGATCGAATTTTTCACCCCAAAAACCCCCCAACCCGTCAATTTCATCAAAATCGGTAGAGTCGTTTTCAAAATAGAAAACCTAAGATACAAATAAATATATATGTTAAATAAATAAATATACAACTTTTGCTCGTTTAATAAGAGTAGATATGAAAATACTTTTTTCTTTGTAAATATTTTTATTTTTTATTTTTATTCAAAGGTAATTTCAATCTCTACGATAATTTGAAGCATTATCGATTTTCAAAAATATTTATTGTTTGTAGTTGCTTTTTATTCGCCTCTTAAAGCTCTTTCAAATTTCTTAAAATTTCCATCAAAAATTTAATTTCTCCCGAAACTTTTGGACTTCAAATAATCATTTTCAGGATTAGTTTTTATATAAAAGTTTTGTATTTATTTATACACAATACAATCAATAATATTTTTTCAATATCTATATGTATTCATTTAACAAAATTCGTACCAACTAAAATTTTAACTCGGAAATGAGATTATTTTGAAAATGATCGAGGTATTTTTTTTTTTTTTTTTGAAAAATCTTTAAAAATGGCTCGTTTGATTTGATGAAAAACATTTAGCGGAAACATGACATTAAGACCTATATAATTAAATTTTTAGCTGATTTGCACAATTTCGCACAATTACTCTGTAGGATCTTGCGGGTTAAATGGGGAAATAATAACTCACCCGAATGGGGTGTAAGTGTAAAAATAGACCACCATTAGATAAATGACATAAATATCTATTAAAAATTGGTGAAAGTATTATCTTTTTAAATGTTTTGAGGTATAAAAAAAATTTGGCGGATCTTCATACTATGTGACTTGACCACTACACCCAAAAGGGCTAAACTCGTCGTGTGGTGTTTTTAAGACACACCAATTTTTTTTCTATTAATTCCTGGGGTTATTAGAATATTGTATTGACATTGCAAATTCGTATATATGTAAAATTTCCAGAAAATCAACTAGATTAAAAGTAGGTCAAAATTCGATCACAGGATTGTAGCCTGAGGATAGAAGGATAAATAAAACTCGTGAAACCAAGCATGAGGTACTCAATTATATTCAAATTATTTTCTTAGTATACAAAATGGAATTGAATATTTCATGTGAAAACATCCTTGTTTTCAAATGGTGCAATGTTTGCTTGTTTATTCACCAAAGGGAATATTTGGGTGAGGATCGATAATCGACTCGAAAGTTTGTTTCTTTGCTATGTTTAGCCAATCTCTCTGACATAGATATCAAATGGACTGATAAAAGCGAATTTATTGTGATAAGAGAGAGGATTGAATGATGAAGCAATCTGGCCGAGAAACTGTTTTTAGAAGCCTTTTTGTTTCTTTGTTCTAATGAAACAATATCAAATGAGAATATACAAAAAACATTTAATCTAATATCTAAATTGGAGAAGAACGTGAAAACTTTTTGACGTGAAACCCTCTTTAATATTGCTACTATAGAGAAAACACGATGATAACGCATACGGGAATTCAGTTTTGGACTATAGTGAAACAAAAAATTACACCACTTGGGATCGATTGGGACCATATTGTGATCGTTTTCTAGAAGCTTCCAAGAATTTTAATTTCTCATTCAGTGAAGCTGTGAAGCATGTGGTGGTCTAAATCGACAGCTCTAACGTAATCTATAGCTTTATCATATAAAGAAACACTTCTTAATATGTTGGTCACCTTACCGATTGTGATGGTCTTAAAAAATTTGGCTATAGTTTTCTGAGTAAAATATTATAATATATAGGACATAATCATCATTGAGTAGGTACACAGTCCTAAGACTGGTTTGTCTCAACCACCCGTCTCCACTCTGCTCTGTCCAATGAATGTCACTTCTTATTCTTCCATTTGTTATTCTTATTATCCTTTTGACTGAATTTATTTTTTAGCTCTTTGACCTCTCTAAATGTCTTGCATTCCACCTCCCCCTCTAAGATATCCCTAAGCAATCCCCCGGCGGTGCCTCTTCTCTTCCTCAGACTCTTCTACAGAGTTCTTTTTTCTCCGATTCTTTTCAAGTACCTGAAATATATAGGAAGTATAATAATATTAAATATAGAGAATAAGGAATATTAAAAAATAAATTCAGTTAAAAGCATAATAAAAATAACAAATGGAAGAAGAATTTTTGACATTTATTGTTCCTTAGAGTTACAGATGAATTTATAGTTGAAAATAACCTTGCCAAAAATTTATTATAAGATTTATAAGCAGATAATTGGTCTGTTTTAGAAAAGTTCTACAAACAGCGAGTGGCATCTTTCGTGAAATTACTCCGTAACTTGGAAGTTTTTTACGGAGTCAGATTGTTAATCTGACGTCCAACCTCTTTTAGTCGCCTTCTACGACAAGCAGTGGATACTGTGGACATATTCTGCCCCCGATCCACAGGGGGATTAATATAATCATGTGTTTGTGCTGTCCAATTTCAGTTCATTAGCAACAATCGTTTCTGATTCACATATAACGAATCATTGTCAAGTTTTGAGGGTATAAAGTAGAAATAAAAAGTATCAGTTCTTTGTTTGGGAAACATAAGCATTATGCCACCAGAACGAATCTTATATGACCTTTGATATATATTTTTCTTTCACAGATTGCTTAAATAATAACAACACTTTTGTCAAGCCTCTCTCTTTTACTCAGTAGCACGATAACTAACGAACGAAAAGTCGGAGAACTAGTTCGATTTTAGGTACTCTTACTCCAAATCATGTTGAGAAATTCAGAAAATGCCATTTATTAAATACCTGAATACTCCCCAATTCTCATCACCAATCCTCCATCACCACCACCCCTTATTCGATCTCAAATAAATTTATGTAGTTATGTACTTTGTACTATCTAAACCAGTTAGCTTGATGTAACTCCTGAAGATGGGCGAAGAGCCCGAAATATATTGAGATTTTATAAAAACTGTTTTTTTTTTTTTATTTCTGTGAAACCCAAAATTTTTAATATATAATTTTTATATATTTACTAGAGTGGTTTTAGAGCATATGGGGAATTTCAAATTATGCGAAAATCAATGGACAAGTCGGAAACTTGTTCGTATAGATAAATAAAGTAAAAAATAATAACTGTAAGTTTTGAGCAATATCGAACATCGTGTAACCGAGCACTAGACCTGTACAAAGTTTTGAAATATAGAAATATGATGTAACTAAAAAATTCATAACTCGGTTAATTTTAGTCCGATTTCAATAAATAAACATGTTTTAGATTCGTATTAATGTCATCTATTGAGATAATATATAATTTGGCCATTTAATATTATCGTTTAATATTAGGGTGGACCAAAATGAGAAAAGTTACTTTTTCAAACTTTAGAGGGCTAGGGCTATGGCTCAAAATCTACAGTTATTAGTTTTTCATCTATACGAACCAGTTTCCGGGTTGTCCCGTTGATTTCCACACACTTCTAAAATAAGAACGACTCTAATATTTACTATTCACTTTATTGAATGATTTTATTAAGATTTGTAGACGTTGTCATTGCCAAGAATGAACAATCGAACAGGTGTTTTTAGATTGCACTTTTTAATCAGAAAATCTTCAAGTTTAACTTTTTTCTTTCTTGAATGCAAGAGTGAATTATGTTTCATACATGTCGCACCTTGTTTAATTTAGTTTTAGATTGTTCAACCATTTAATATGGAAATTGTTTAATCCACAATAAATTTCCCCTATTCTTCTTTATCCATTGTCTCCCAATCTTACATATTTCACTCAGAAAATGACTAAGATCTATGGTTCGTTTTTCTTTTGCTATTAAACATGAATTCCCTAAATTGAATTGAATCTCAATCAAGTCTAGTCAAAAGGTGAAAATTGATGAGTTTTCTAAACAAATTGCACATCCCATTTCTTAAATTATGAAAGCTAATAAAAAAATACCAGGGCGTTCCCTTTCAACAAATTAATACCTTTCTAAAGAATTGATAGTCCATTATACAAAAAAAACGAATTATTTTTTTTTTCTTTTTGGATTAACTTAAGTTAAAAAAAAGTTCAAGGTGAAATAATTCTGTTTGATCTCTCTTCTCTTTGGTTTGTCATTTGTAAATGAAAATTTTATTGATATTAGTTTTTTCTTCACTGTTTGCAAATAACTTCTTGAATTTAATTTAATAAAAAAAGAGGTAGAAAAATATTTAAAAGTTGGTACGTAAAATATTAAATTATAAAATGCAAAATTAATCGAATGCTTAAATAAAAATAGTGTATACATATAGATCTTATATTTGTACAATAAGTCGCCTCCACGAGTTGTTTTTGCAAGCTTTTAAAAAATTATGTATATATATATATTTTAATAAACATTATAGAACTCACAAATGTTTGAATTAAATGTATAATAAACGAACTTTTATACTCAAAATTACACATATATTACACATCATTTAATAATAAATTTTTATCTTTGCATATAAAAATTTAAGTAGATGCAAGACATATGGCAGCAGCGTGGTCTTCAAGAATCAATAAGAATTATCAAAATGTTGCAGGAGGAATAGCACAAATGTAGAGAGCTATATAGAGCGAGGTCATACCATCCTTGTTAAGATTTTGACCAGATTTCCTTAATAACCTATGGCAAATGTCGGGGTGGCTAATGCGTAGTTTGCTCCTGGTATCGGGTTTTTTGTAGAATTATTTAAATTACGTTTTGTCTTTTGATGGAAATCTATGATCATGTTATTTGTTAATGAGCATACATTTGTATTTTTTTCTTGTTTGTTAATTGTTAATTTCTGTAGTTAATTTGTATTGATGTTTTGTTGTTAGCCACCTAAGCAGGTCGAGTAATAAAGATTTATTTATTTATTTATTTATTTATTTAACGATGTGGTTGGATCAGTAAGTTTTGAGAAAAAAAATGGCATTGAAATTTAAATTGTTCATAAAAGGTTTAAAAGCACCAGTAAGAAGAAGGACTGGGGTAGTGTTTTTTTTTTTTAATTTTTAATTTTGTCTCTAGGGCTAGGCCACCAACTGCCCGGAAATTAAGTTTGGATCTCGGATTCGATTCTTGAAAAAATATCATTTTTTTAAAAATAATTTTATATTTTTTAATCGTAAGATCTGTGTTTTTATTTTAAATCAATAGACGGACAAAAGTGTCCTTGTGGTTAGAATACCCAAAATCTAATCAGTTCTTCGCATTGAAAATACAAATATTTTAGCACAAGAACGAACTTTTCTTTATTAAGGGGGTTCATGACTGTTTATAATTTTTATAAAGAAATTCTCAGATTTTTTTAATATTTATTTTAGAAATTTGAAGTTGATCGTCTGTCCCATTACCGAGAAATAAATTATTGAAAATTGTTCTTTTAACATGGAAGTAAATGGACCGAGCTTTTAAAAGGGCTATAACTTATACCATTTTCAACAAATTTATACAGATCAATAATTTAACATTTATGAATTATTTGATACATTTTTCGATAGATTTGACAGTTTAGTTAATTAGTTATTCATAAATGTAAAAAATAAAAAGTTATTTGCAGCCAACAGAATATAACAAAAGTACTAATTTAGAATTCCAACTCTATTTCTTGAAATCGTTTTTGTGTTAAATAAATGTTTTTATAATGAGAACC
>JALMQS010000820.1:284846-358520 GCA_024734495.1 Forficula auricularia | reverse complement strand
CTTTTTAAACATAGATTTTTCATTTAATGCAATGTTCAAGCTATGTTTAATCAAATTACCTGCATTGATGAACGATATGGAAATAAATAAATAAATAGATAAAAATATCACGAGAGATCTTAATTAATATCACTCCTATACTATAATATTAATTAAGAGTACCTAATATTAACATTTATTTCCCACCGAAACTGTTCCAAATTACAGGGTGATTCTGTAACGAACTCCAGTATTTTACTCGAAAAAGGAGATACCTAGCTCAAATAATCTTGAAGGGATTTAGCTAAGCTATAAATACCCTTAAAAAGAAATTGAAACCCCAGCTTCGCTTTTGCCATTTTTCACATTGTCATAGTATAATTTTATATCATTGGAAAGCTAATTTTTTTATTTTAATCAATAAATTTATTACTTTACAATACATGGTATGGTCAAGTATTGTAATCCTGCATGTTTTTTTGCTTCTTTTTTTTCGAAATATCTCAAAAACTGCTGAAAGTATTTTGATAAAAAAAAATTGGGCGAAACCATGGAATTTCGGTCTATAAAAAGCTCTAATAAGTGAACATCGAAAAAATTATGTTTTTTGAGATAATTACTTTTTTGTAGAAATGTCTGTTAATCTGTTATTATGTTAGTCTGTGCGTTCCAAATTTTGTGGACGAGTTGGCTCAAAAACTAGTGTGAATATCAAAACCATATTTCACACGTAGTTTTGGTGCATTGAGATTAAGAGCTGATTAGATTTTGGTGCATATCAACCAAAAATTAAGGGAGGGAGGGGGTTAAAATTTAAAATTATAATATTTTCAAGAGCTATAAAAACAAGAAAAATGAAATATATTATAAAATGAACCTATAATAACGAAAATATTGTTTTTTCTGATGCCAAAATTAGGAGGGGGGGTCAAAAAATAAAAATCTTGGCCATTTGAGCAAACTCAACCAAATTTTGTATACATAATCAGTGGGCCCCCAAAACACTAAAAATGCCCAAAATGGAGGGGACCGGGGGAGGGGAGGAGGGAGGGGCAAAAAATGAAAATCTAGGCCCTTGGCCCAAACTCAACCAGAAGTGTATGGTAAAGTCAAGTGCATGGCCACATCAGAACGTGTCAATTTATTTATTTTTTTTTTCAAAAAATTTACAATGAAAGAAATATAATTGAAAGATCAATGGAAAGCTATTTTTTATTTATTTATTTTTGACTTAATTTTTTATTTGTCATTTTTCTCGAATCTTTATAATAGCCTGAAAAATGAGTATTTTAATTTTTTTTAATTTATGCTTAATATTATTATCATTTCCGTTCATAATATGTGTATTAATTCGAAAGTTTCTAATGGAATTAAGGACAGATTTTTGTGATTTTTTTATTTTTTCAAACAACGTTTCGTCTACTTTACGGCGCTTGCTAGGGGTTCAAATAATTACATCCTACATTTGTCTAAAAAAGAAAATAATGTATTTTAGAAGAATGTGTGATGTAACTATTTGAATCCGTGAAGAAGTCAGCAAAGTCGACGAAACGTTGCGGTTATTGAAAAATAGAAAAATCACATAAAAAACTTGTCCTTAATTCCCATTATGAACTTTCGAATTTATTCTTATTCTTAATTAACAATCAAATAATTATCAGAAAATATGTTCCGACTGAAACCACTTAGATTACACATTTTAATTAGAAAACTCAATAGAATTTACGGCGTTTAGACCCCTATTTATGGAGTCATTTTCATGTGCAGGTTGAAATCTTAAGAAATAGGGGCCAAAACGCCATGTATTCTAATGAGTTTTCTCATTAAAATGTAATCTAAGTGGTTTTAGAGGAGACACCTTTCCTGATAACTGAACCACCAAAGCATCAGATAATAATCAAAGAATTATTTTCAAGAAAGTTTAATGAAATTGAATACCCGAAGATTTTTTCAATACTTACAGCCTTGCCTGTACAGACTTTATATACTAAACCTGCAGTGGCGCAAATATGATTTTGTCCTGGAAGGGGCTACTACACACACATATATATATAAATATATGTTGGTAAAATGCCAAAAAGTATGTTTTGACAATTTCATAATTTATAATTCAAATGGATCTAGAGAAACGCTTTTATTAATGGATTATAATTTTAGTATTATCAATCGATTTATTAAAGACTCCAGTCTCTTTAACAAATAGTTTTTCTAGACCAGGACTTCTTAAACTATGGGTCGCGACCCCATTTGGCGTCGAGAAACTGAATGTTGGTGTAGCGAAACATTAGGGCAACAATGACTTCTCAGTCAAAATGGGGTCGGCAATTAAAAAAGTTTAAGAAGCGCTGCTCTAAAAAAATAGTCCATTTAAATTGTGCTCAAACTGGGAAGAATTAACTTAATGACAAGCTTGAATAATAAATTAGAGTTTTGAAGTGAAAAAAGTGGGTTTTTGCAGAAACAGTCAAAATACGCCAATTTTCAACTAGCGTATGAGGTTGAACAGTTCGTCGGGAAAAAACCTAAATTATGAAATTTGTTGGAAATTTTCTTTTCTTTTATTTTAAATAGGAACGTTATTAATGAAAAGTTGATATTTTTCGAGTTATAAGCGAAAAACCGCCAAAGATTGAGATTATTTACCTTTTTTTGCATTTTTTACATTGTTCCGTCGCGAAATTTTGTTAGCAAGCCTCAGATTCGGATTCAGCACACCAAAAAACATAGGACGGAAGAAATCAAAACTATCCCAAAACTTTCCGTGTAAAAACACAATTTAATTGGACTAAACATCGATCTGAAGAAACAGTCTCACTTCTCCAACATTTAATGTAAATAAAAAAAATCATTTTTTCCCTTAATTTTTATATTGTCAAAATATTGATTACAATTTAATCAATTTTTTTTAATTTTCATTTGTTAATTTTTTCATTTTTACTTTGACGTTCATTTTTTTTAGTCCTGCGGGGCTGAAGCCACCTCCCATGAATAAGCCGCTGTAAACCTGGAAAATCTTTTGATCTTACTCAGAGTTACCCAACGGTATTGCTGGTATTCTTGTTCAATAAAGATCAAATTGTAAATTGCCTTATATGTATCTAGGTTTTGGAGAACATTCAGTCATTTAAGACCCACATCAACATGTACCTTCAACTCCGACCCAATCCCAGAATTTCTTCTTCATTTCACGATACACGGGTCCACCGCGAATTATAGAGATTTTAGCTTTTTGGTGCATCTTCTTGTGTCAATATCATTTAAAAAAAATGCTGAAAATAATACTCAGCATATCATTATTTAAGATTCAGATATCGTGTATTTTTTCGAATTACCATTTCTGGTGAAGATCATTTGATAATACTACACTTACTTACATAAAGGCAAGTTGACACGGGCTTAGTACTTGGCATTAGTACTATTCCATTTATTAAGCACTTAGCAGACTAACTGGCTAGTAGTGGTTTACAAGTCTCTTTTAACCACTGTAATTAGTGTATAGTGAAAGTCGCAAGATGGCAATTCGAGTTGTCAATATATGTGGTAGTGGAAGCTACTTGCCATTAGTAAATAGAAATCATTTCTATTCACTCGCACTTGCCACTCTACTATTACTAACCAATCATATTGTGTGTTTACACAACACAGAAATAGTGCAAGTGGTTAGTACTAATACTTAGTACTAAGCCCGAGTAAACTAGCCATAATGTAATGATTACTAATACATGGACGATTAAATACCCTTTGTCTTTTTTTTCTTTCAACATTTTTTGGTAGTTCATTTAATATTCTAATTTCTCTGGAGATAAGCGACTGTATATTGGATCTTAATGCTTGCCCTGTGAATAATTAAAACAGTGAGCTGGTTAGCTAGCAGTAGCATTAGGGAATCCCTTCTTGAGGCCGTAAAGAGACCATTGTTTTACGAGTGCGGATGGGTTTTTGCCCATGAGGCTTCAAAAGCAAATTAATTTGCCCTCCAGGCTAATGAGCAGACAAAAGGGACAAGAGCCTGCTTTCCTTCAAGGTGTCATCTCGGACAATGTTTGCTCAAATCAAATCGCAGTTGTTTTTATTACCAGCCTGTTTGACAGGCAGTTTTTCCGGACACTCTGGTATTTATTGCCTCCAGTCCGACGCCTCCAGCCATTTATTTATTACCTTTTCAGAGAACAACTCCAACTCTCTCGCTCTTTAGGAAGTCAATAAAACCACTTTTAACGAAATTAAAGGCTCTGATTAACTTGGCTTTCGATCACGTTTGATAGATATTTTTTTTTTTATTTGTATATAATATTTATCCACAACGAAATAAATTAAGTGTTGCAATCAAATTCATATAGTGTGTGTGGCATATTTACTCTAAGTTTACGACCATCAATGTATAAATTATAATCTTTCATACATAGAGCAAATTTTTTGCGACACGCCTAATCAACTCTCTTCCCGGTTAAATATGTTTATCAAAAGATTGAGTCAATCAATGACAGGCACTTCAATCATTGACTTAATCATCCCCTCAATCAACCTAAATCTTTTGAACAAAACGTAGTGGAGTTTCGATTAAGTTTCGGTGTTGGAAGTTGCCGAGTGCATGATTGAAGGAAAGATTGATCAAAACCCTTCTAGACGGTCGTGTGCTTCTAATCATTTACGTCAATCAAACTTTCTACCAATCACCGTTAATGATTGACCCAAGCATCAAACTGATTCCTATCAATCATGCTTGATTCAATCATTTTGATCAAAAGATTGACTGTCTAGGGCCTCCTTTAGTTTCAATATAAATAAACCAAAATAAGCTGACGAAGTGCGAACCGAACTAACATACCGAGCGAAGTATCTTAAATATCATCGAAAATACCTGACATATCAAATTTATTCTTATTTGTTAGTTATAATGCACGAATGAGGAGATTAGTGGAGATTTATGAAGGGAGAATTTCAAGACAGATATTTGCAAGACGAATAAAAAATTTAAAACTTTATTCTATAAGGGCTTTTGTCAGAGTATAATAAAGTGCCAAGTTGGAACTCACTTCCAGGCACCGTCTTCCCCGCGGCTTATAACCTTCAGCTGTTTAAGACCCGCATACACAGATAACTTCAACTCCTACACAGTCCATAAAATCGCCTCTTCTTCCTTTTTTCACGATGGAGGGGCCAACCCAGAACTTTAGGGGATGCACCTTTATGGTGTATCTCCTCCTCACATCAATATCATTAAAAAAAAGTGAGATAAGTAAATTACCTCACACAGTAAAGGGAGAGGGGCATCTCAGATTTGTGATAAAATGTGACATGGGGGCCGGGGATGCTTAAAAATTGTGATGTCACAAAAGTCAAATTAAAAAATTTTCAAATATATTTTTTAGATTTCAGGTTATTATTATTCCAACCTGAAAATGTTGGTAAAATAAATCAAGACAAAAAATGTCTACTATTATTAAATTATAGGGTTTAAAGGTAATAGTGTGACATCTCAATATAGGAGAGGGGGCTCAATGAAAATGTGACACAAGTGGTGGTCTAAAAATCTTGAAATTCGTGTGATGTAATTTATGAACGGGCCATAAAGAATGTGACAAGAATCCATGAATTTAAAGAGAAATTGTTGAAATTTCTGATTTTAAAGAGATTATCGTGAATGGGAGAACGGCTCAGAATTATGGGTATTTTTGCGCAATTTTAATTTCAGTGTAATTTACTGATATTGCCCACGAAATATAATTATGAAGTTCTGAAATTGAGGGGGCGGATACTAACAATTATTTTCTAATTATATTCTATTCATATAATTATCACTTGTAATGGCTTATACGAGTATAAAGGATTTTAATTATGTGGTATTTATGGCTGTAATTTATTTTTAAAGAGGGGGTTTTCCTATAAAATAATAATATAAAAATAATATTATATTGTTAACTGTAGTAATGAACTTTATCTTCTTGTATTTTATAATTGCTGTATTATTTATACAAATTCCAAATATTTTTTGGATTGTATGATGTATAGCTAAACTAGCTAATAAAGAATTATTATTTTTCACAATTTTAAGTTAAGCTATTTCTAAATACTGACAGGTAGAAAAATTATCTAATTATAGTGACTATCGGACTATCTTTCATCAATATTTCAAAGTGAATTAAATTTAAAAAAATTTGCCCCTCATTGTACTTGAGATCTTTACACGGTTAACTCACAGTCATTGATAAAAAAAAAAATATTTTTGATCAAAAAAAAATTCAAACATACCCGAAATAATAATTTGTTTAAGATTTTAAGAGAATTTTTGATTTCGCTAAAAATGAACACATATTATTAATTATGTTATATTATCTAGTTTTCGAGTTGCAATCCTCTGTTAGACATAGCAGGCACCGTTTTATTTTTGATTGCAACCCAGAGAAGAACGAAATGAACCTTGATAAGCATATCGATTAAAATAAAAATCGTTGAAGCCGTTTTTTTATGTTTAATTATTTATGTATCATCTATATGTACAAATTCTTTGTTCGATTAACTAGGTATAATCAAAGCCTTAGCCTTTTTTAAATCTTGAAATTCATGCAGTATATTCTTTTAACGACTTAACAACTCAATAGAATGTCGAGATTTTTTAAAATTCCTTAAAAGTGGGGAAAATTGTGTTCTTTCATTTCTCATCCTTGAAAATTGATTTCCAGACAATATGTACATTTTACTTTATCATACAGGGTATGGTCAAGTATTGTAATCGTGCATGAAACAAGTGGTTTTTTCCTTCTTTTTTTTAGAAATATCTCAAAAACGGCTGAAAGTACTTTAATTAAAAAAATTGAGCGAAACCATAGCATTTTGCTCTATAAAAAAGCTCTAATATTATATTTTTCGAGATAATCGTCAAAATGTCTGTTATTTAGTCTGTCTGTCTGGTTGTCTAGTTGTCTGGTTGTCCGTTAGTCTGTGCGTTACCAAATTTTTGTGGACGAGCTAGCTCAAAAACTAGTTTGAATATCGAAACCAAATTTCATACGTAGTTTTGGTCCATTGAGATTAAGAGCTGATTAGATTTTGGTGCATATCGACCCAAAATTAAGGGGTGGTGGAGGGGGGTTAAAAATTAAAAATCTAGGCCAATTGAGCAAACTCAACCAAATTTTGTATACATAATCATTGGACCCGCAAAAGTCTAATAATGCAAAATCTAACCCACCAAAATGAGGAGGGTCAAAAAATGAAAATTTTGGCCGTTTGAACAAACTCAACCAAATTTTGTATACATAATCAGTGGACCCCCAGAATTCTAAACCTATGTATTTCCATAATAAAATTTTAAATAAATCAGCTACATTTAATTTATCATCAAAATAGTAATAATAAATATTATATGTTGTACTACACCTCAATTTTCAATGATTAATAAAAATATAATTTAATGAAAAACCCGAGTAATTTATTTTTTATACCCATTTTATTATTAAAATATTTTATTCGTAGCTGATGGAAAAAGGACAATAAAGCACGTATTAGGTAAGAAACCGTACGCCTATAGGCTATTGTAGGGGTGAGGGGGTATAATGGACAAACAGAACGTACACCAAACGTACATGCATGGCAAATTGGATATACTATGTACGTCCTTAGAACGTAAAACTGCACCAAACGGACCTAAAAAGGATGCCAAAGGCGGACGTAAAATGGACAAACTGGACATATGAGGGACGTACGTTTTGGGGAATCTGGATGTCCTGTGTATGTCCATTATACGTACAGCGGCACAAAAATGGGCATAAAAAGGACGTACATACGTCCGCTCGTGGACGAGCTATGGACGTCCATGGTACTAATGTGTGCTATCTGGGAAGTCTAAAAATACAAAAACTAACCGCCCAGAATGGGAGTGTGTGGGGGGGGGGGGGGGTAAGAGTTCGTAATGTTGAGGTAAATAAACAATTTTGCTTACCTTGTTAAAACGAATCTTAGACCAACCTAACCTATAAAATTTAGGGAACGCGGTGTTGGTTTATAGTGAAACATTGTTAAAATTAAATTAGGTTGGAGTTGGTGGTGTTTCACAAGGAGAAAAATTAAAATACAAAGATTTTTTAGTTTACTCTATATATTTCGAGCTCTTAACTCATCGTCAGGAGAACATTGACTAAAGATAACATGATATTTTGAACAGAATTTGTTTTAATTTTAATATGATGGACAGTTATTTATGACTTAGTGTAAATATGAAAGAATTATCAGAAGGATGGGATGGCTTTAGAGCCGAAAGAACAGATGTAGGGGGACAAAGGGCTGGAATAAAGAAAAGATATTTATACTTGGAAGTTGCCGAAAATTATGTATGTGTTATAAAGGACCTAACCTATATATAACAAACTTCATTGTAACAAATTACTTGTAATAACGAATATTTTCTAATCCCCTTCAACTTTGTTATATCGAGATTTCATTAGCTAATATGTTTTTGTTTTTTTTGTATTTTAATGCTAATCCATATCATATCTTTCCAGCTTAAGAGATTTTGAAAAACCCTGAAAACAGATAAAGATAAAGGGTTAAGTTTTGAATTTCAAAAAAGGGCTTCTACGCTCAATCTTAAATCGGAGAAAGAATATAGTCTCTGAGTTTAATATTTCTAGGGCCAACGGTTTGGGCTATGTGAGGATCAGTAAATGAATGAATGAATAAAACCACCGGTTCTCTTTTTATATACAGGGTGTTTCAAGAGGAATAGTAAATATTTTAGGAGGTGGTAGTATAGACGAATTGCAATAAAAAATGCCATATAACATGTGTCCAATTTTTATTGAGTTCAGAGATAAAGCTGAGTTCAATGCATTTTTGTTTCGTGTCTTGGTACACCGGTTGCTATGGGTTGCTATGGGCGTATTTATCGAATGTCAGTAGTAGAGTGTTGATGTTCAAGTTGTGAAGTTGTGCTTTAGTTTACTTTACTAGTATATTGAAGTTTTCATTGTGATTTGTTGGCCAAGTCTACTGTACTGTAGCGTGTAAACATGCCGCACGTATTTACACATGCTGAGTATGTCGATATTGGGTTACATACTAACAGCTGTATCTCTGTACTCAATAAAAATTGGACACATGTTACATGGCATTTTTTATTGCAATTCGTCTAAATTACCACCTCCTAAAATATTATATCTACTATTCCTCCTGAAACACCCTGTATATAAAGATACCATATATCGAAAAACTAAAAAGGAGTACTTTTGCTTGGAACTCACTGATTCACGAAATTCATAAAAAATGCCTTTCCTTCTTAAAAGACATCCAAAAAAATATGTTTACAACTAAAAAATAAATTAAAACAATGGAATCAATATATTTAAGAAATAGGAAAAAATATTTCCTAAAGTCATTGGTAAATCCATTTTCTATACTAGTTCAAATTGGCGATAGTATTGTAGACTTTTAATTTCTAACGAAATTAGTGTTCGCCTGTTCAGGATTCAAACCCAAGTGCCGAAGATAGCAATTCGAGCCAATTGGTTAGTTACCCGGTGAGGTAAATCCGTCTGATATATGTATTGCACTAAAAGAGAGGTGAATTTCTACTGCAGGGGCGGCCAAACACGCGCCCTTGGCTCTGAGCGTACATGACACGATAATCTAAAAAGTATATTTATTTCTTAAAGACTATAGTTTAGAGGATTTGAACTTCATCGTTATTATTTTCAGTTAGAAATATTCTATCTCTTATTTCTTTTGGGTTCATAGATAAATTCGTTTTCTTGTAACCGCAAGCTGGACAATCAAAAACACTGCAAACAAAATCCTTTTAATTAAAAGAAAGAAGTCTATAATGTTATGACACACTCTGGCCATCATCAGGGCATCGCTGCGTTCAAAGCTTTAAACATTATTTTATTTGCTAGAGTTTCAATAAATAAGTTAAAGTGAAATTTGTCGCGTTAACAATTTAGCCACTAAAGCTTCATTAGAGATATATCAAATAATTTCATGTTTTATTGCTTTGTCCCTCTCAATTTAACTCTAGTGTGATTTGTAAATTGCGGATCAGATGTGACACCATGGCAACATCACCCCTATTTCTAGTACAAAGAGCTCATGTAGATCAAGAGCAGGGACCAGCGGGGGCATTGCTGAAAGGGGTGGATCATCAGAGAGTGTGAAGTTGGGAGGGAATGATCAATAATACAATGTGAACTAAAAGGTGTTTGAAAATTTATTAAGTAGCTCATTAGTAAATCAGAGCTATTATAATGTATTATAAATAGGTCAATAGTAGGGTGTGATTGTAAAATTTTGATTTTAATCGATAGTTTGGCTTAATGTATTTAAAAGCAATAGATTTCTAGCTGGAATATCAATCAGTGACGTCAGAAGTAGGTTAAAATATTTTCCTGGTTTGAACTACGCTATAGGAAGGGAATTTCTAAATAAATATCGAGCATAAAAAATTATCAAAATGTTGAGGATGAATGTATCAAGTCACAACAGCTTAATTAGTTTTCTAGGTTTCGATACTTAATTAGATCATCTTCAGGGATATAAGGAATAAAAAATTGTACAACACTAGAATTGTATCTCGATTCACGGTGGTGCTGAGGATTCTTATAGGTATTAAGTGAAAAGCTTATTTTTCACCAGTTTTTTCATTTTAAATAGTGTTTTTTTTTTAATTTATCCTAATATTTGGAAAATTTTGTATAATATTCCTTCTTCAGTGGACATCACCCAAAAAATCACCGTATTTGCTCATTCTTCACAAAAATTTGAACACAGGGCCACAGAGACATTTCATTTTGTTATTCTTAATTCTGCCTTCAAAACAATAACAATTTTTTTATATTAATTTATATATAAATTTCTTTTTGATGCTTTAAAGAACAAGTCAATTAGTACTGTTCAAATTTTTGAGTGAGCAAATACGGTGATATTTTGGGTGAGGTCCACTGAAGAAGGAATATTGTACATATTTGGATAAATTAAAAAAACACCATTTTAAATTAAAAAATTTCTAAAAAATAAGCTTTACACTTAAAAACTAGAATTATAGCTTATAGCCTAATAAAGAAGCGAAAGCTCAGAACAAACAATTAGGCTATTATTTTTTGACTGAAAACTGATATTTTCTCAACATCTTCAAACATCAATACTTAAGACTCTAAAAAGACTAAATATTCTAAATCGCGATTCTCTATACCTTGAAATCTGCTACGCTAAAGCGTTGCTTCCGTAACTGGGAAGGTTTTTACAGAGTGGGCTTGTAAGCCTCACGTCCACCCTTTTTAGTCGCCTTTGACGACAAGCAAGGGATACTGTGAGCCAGTGGCGTGCGTGTGGTAATGGATGCTAAAATTTCAAAACATCAAGACTATTTTCATACGGTGTTATAAAAATCTAATGTTAAATTTGAAAAATAATGAGCAATTCTGCGTTTATCGATGAATTTTACAAAAAGGAGAGGAAAAAAATAAAATTTTAAAAATTGATGGACTACATTTTTTGGACAGCATCCCCTGGTTGAAATGTAGCCACCCGCTACGGCTGTGAACCTATTCCCCCGGTCCATAGAGGAGCCATACCACGTATATTAATGTGAAATAAATAAATAATAATAATAATTATAAATTGACAGAAAAAATCGTCCCAAAAACGACATACATTGACCTCAATTTATGTACCTATATATGTTATATAGATATACTGTGACCATATTTTCTGTCAATTTTATCCATCATTTTTATTTTTTATACTGGACATAGTATGAGCATTTACAATGTTAAAAAATAATTAGGATTTATTACCAATTTGTGAGTAATTTTTTATAAAAATTTTCCAAGTAAAATCCAGGAATAGTAGAAGAATAGTTTCTTGTTTTTCCTTTAAACTTCACTTCTCTCCTTTTAATCTAACTAATAAAATTGTAAAACTTTAGATTGGAATTTCCAACTCAAACTTTACAGAGAATTGGCTTGATTTAGATTGGACTTTGGAGAGGATGCAATAAGGTCAAGTTGTTGGTCTCAAAAGTAGGGATTTCCAAAGTGTGTTCCAAACGAGCGAGCCACAAGAGGCTGGCTGCCCCATGAGACAACTACCTTTAGTGTTACACGGCATTTTCATAAAATCATGACTTATTTTAATTACCGTATTTTGCAGTATTTAAAGACGCACTCGTCTATTATAAGAAGCGCCCTATTTCAAATTAAGACGAAAAAAATGTCATAAGAAATTTTAATTAGAAAATTGAATTGTCCTACAAAACTCTACGAAGATGAAGCTGTATAATTAGCGACACAGCGGCAAATTCCATTATTCTTCAAATCAATCACAGTATTTAAGCTAGTTGTTTTGCGACAATACTAGAAACAAGTTAATGCTAGAGTATATAGAACAGACAATAAGGATTCATAATTCATAGGCCCAAAACTTTTTGCTGTTTATGTACCACTTCTAGCCAATTCCTCGTTTGACAAATCTGGCAACACTGACATTATATATATATTATTATATATTGTATATATTTTGCTAGCTGCCCCAGGCGTGCCTTCTGCACCTAGGCCCTCTGGGCAGGTTGACCTGGCGGGCAGCGTATCGAGACAGCCAAATTTTTTTAATATTTATTTAACGCATTGGCTAAGCACGATCGCTATCTGACCAATCAGAATCGTTCTAATAATTTAACGCTTTGCCATTGGATATGCACTGGCCAATCAGATCGTTTGGATCATACAAATATATATAAATACTTTTCCATTTTATATATATAGATTATAGAAATTTCACATAAAGTACATTATAAAGGGAGATTTATAACACAAAAAAGTTCTTAATAAGCGATTGAAAGCTGTTGCAACAATGCATGAAGCGAAAAAAACGTCAAAAAATTTACTAAAGTTAACCTGCTTTTTAGGTTAAATAAATGCGTTGTTGCCGGCTTGTTTTTAGTGTAAATTTTTAATTATACATTTTTCATTATTTATTATCTCAGAAACTGTGTTGTAACTATGAATTAAAATATTCTTAAAAAATGTATTAGTTATTGTTTAATGTTGGTTTAGTTTTTTAAAACAATGGTAAGAAGAGATTCTTAATTATAATTAAATATGTATGTAAACTTTCCGATATCCCGTATACTGCAATGTATAAGAGTCTGAAAAACTCTATCTTTGGAATTTAATATCTCCGGAACTATATTGTTCATACATTTCGTTTTGCCACAAATCGATGCAGAAGTATTTAAATAATAATCTGAAAATTTCAAAAAAATCCTAAGAAAACCAATATGGTGAAACAACTACCTTAAATTAAGAAAAAAAATGTCATATAAGAAACTTAAATGAAAAAATTGAATTGTCCACTGAAGGCTACAAGGCTCTACGAAGATGAAGCTGTACAATTAGCGACCCAGCGCCAAATCCCATTATTTTCCAAATGAATCACAGTATTTAAAAACAAATTTTTCAATCTTTTAGTTTCAAAGCAGAGGTCTGAATGAGATTGTATGGTGGTGAGTGGATTGGTGGATTGAAGATGAAAGAGATTATTTTTTTGGAAGTTCAATTGGGAATTGAATTGAGAGAGAATGCTTTGTGATTTCTTTTCTGTGTAGCATATATAGTAAATATATATAAGTATTATATATATATATATATATATATATATCTTATATTATTAAATGAGCAATTCTTTTATATACGGTATATATAAAACGGCTCTTACGATTTCGCTAAAAATTGTCGTACTTAACAAGTCTCATGAGTTATTAGTTGTACATAAATTTTAATCCGATTGAAATAAAGAAAGGGGGTGTAAATTAGTCATGTCGCAAAATAAACATTTTAATCGTTCATTTCTCGTCTTCGGTAAGTCGCAGATCGTTGAAATTTGAAACTTAAGCTACAAGAAGTACCACAAAATTTTGGCTAAAATAAAAGAATCGGAAGTTGATGTTTACATATTTGAGAATTTACCCCCCCCCCTTGTGTTTCGCAACCATAAATCTCAGAGCTACGAAATTCGATATAATTTTTAGACCTCCACCCATTAGAAAGTACATATATCAATAGAAAAAAGTTTCATTTTTGTCGGGCATGGATTCCACGCACACCTTTTTTTTTTACAAATAAAAATCGACCTTTTTAATCAGAATTTTAAATTAAAAATAATATTAATATATGTATACTTTTAACTGAAGCAAAAAGTTACCGAGCATCGCAGGGACTAAGAATTATATAAGTTAGAGGCACCTATTGATGACATGCATGTAAGGATGACAATCTGCAAGAATAAATGAAAAAATAACTAACTTTATAAATTGTAGTCGATTTTATTTTAGTAAGTTAACTTAGCTAAAAGGAAATTGACTAAAATTTTAAAAATTAATTATTTTTTCATTTTTTAACCGATTTCAAAAATAGAGGTTCTCAATTTGACTGAATTTTATCACTGACAAAATAACGGAAATCTCCAATTCTTATGAGAAAATAATCGAAATTATAATAAAAAAAAAACAATCTTAAAACGTCCATTTAAAACTCGCCAACCTTTCGAGAGAATTCTCCATTTATAAATTGAATTTTATTATGATTTTCTCATAAGAGCAACAAATAAAATAATGTCATCACTTAAATAAAATAAAATTCACTAAAATGTATGAAATAATTATCTAATTTTGTTACAACTAAACGACGAAATTTTTATATAAAATCACTTTTTAAAGTCTGTTCTAAACAATCTATACAAGTGAACTTACGCGATGTTGTCTTCATTACCCGCCAAACGTACTAAGTAAGTAAGATCCGTCAAGTGTGATTCATAAAATGTATATGATTGGCACCGACTTAAAATAGTGATTTCATAGAAAAATTGCTTCGTTTGAGTTGTAACTAAATTAGATAATTATTTTATAACTTTTAGTGCATTTTATTTTTCTTGTAGATTGTCATCTTTAGATGCCTCTATCTTAGAGGGTATTCAAAAAATAGAGGTAACGGATTTAAAGGTTGATAATACATCTCGAAATAATAGAAAAAGTTCATATAAACATACTATATGTCCGGAAATGCCTAGTTTCAGACCTATAGCGATTTTAATATTTTATTTCTGTTCTGTTTTTATTTTTTTGTTATTTTAATAAAGTTCAGATATTTGTGAGGATAGACACTTTGAACGTGTCAAAAACATCGAATTAATCAATTAATAATAATTAAAAAATGAAATAAAAAATTTAAATTAATTAATTAAAGCAAAAAATAAGTATCTCTTTTTGAAAATAAGATGGAATTTTTTCAAAAATACAACTCGCAGTAACAACCGAATTATTATAAAAAGAATTTAGTTTTTAAGGTCTTAAATTCTTTGATATTAGTAGAATATTTTTACATTGATTGATCAGAGATATCGTCCCCTTAGGAGTTGAACCCAGGTACTAACACACTGTCAGGACATATTAGTTGTATTTTTTAAAAATTCCATCTTATTTTCAAAAAGATACTTATTTTTTTGCTTTAATTAAATTAAATAATGGTCTATTCACCGAAAACTTTTTTCGGGTTAGCATAATTTTTATTTTCGCCTTTCGACTTGAATGGTAGTGAAAATTTTGCTACACTAATATATTCCATGTCAAAGGTGTTTTGTCCTGAGGATCGAACTAACATGCCCGGACAGTGTGTTAGTACTTGGGTTCAACTCCAAAGAGGACGATCCCTCTGATAATGCAATGTAAAAATATTCTACTAATATCAAAGGATTTAAGAACTTAAAAACTAAATTCTTTGTATAATAAATAAATTAATGGCGAATCGGGTTGGCCGAGCTGGCTAAGGCGCTGACTTCGCTTCAGCATCGTTGATGACGATGTTCAAGCGTAGAGGCCTGGGTTCAAGCCTGGCTAGCATATAAAATTTCTTCCGGCTAAAACTCGGCACCCCCACTGACACTACTAATACTTTACTGATGTGCTGTCTAAATGGGCTTTGTTCTCGATGACAATAAATAAATAAATAAAAAAAAAATAATTAATTTTTTCATCTTCCCAATTTAAAATAATAATAAAATGACGAATAAATAAATTTCGAAAAATTTGATCAACTCCGCGATTCTTATATTAGTAATATATTCACTTCACTAAGAAAGTGAGGATTTGAAGAGATATTTGATATTCTCTGAGAAAAGTGATAGGGAGATGATGAAGCTGTGTTATTTTATTTATGAATCAACCTGTTTCCCACAGCCAGCCAGAGTTCATGTCATTTTACTTGATAATTTTGAATACTTTCAGGCCTATGGTATTTTCCAACTCTCGAGGGTTATATATTTACATAACACCCTTGAGAGAGAGAGAATGAGAGAATTTATGATTATATTTATTATTATTATTTATGGAATTAGCATAATAATTATCCATTTTGTATAATAATATAATAATGAAATGTGTGGTTGAATTTCGGTTGTAGTTTCGCGCCTGTCTAACTGTGTGATTAGCAGATAAATCAGGGTTGAGGGATGTACACCGTAGTTGAACCTAACAAAAGCAAGATTAATTACTTCCACTTGTACACGCACCACTTGTCATGGACGAATCAGCCAAGTGGAATTTTTATCCCATAAATTTGTCGTTTTACAAATTGATGTAGGTAGATATAAAAAAAATAAATTATAAAATTCTCTCAAGCGAACCCTGTCGAGTGCCATGAACAGATTGGAGTTTTCACAAGAATTCTTAGACTTTTTAAAGAAACATTTCACTAATTAAGAACCATAAATGCTCGAGTTATACATGTATATATTATTTTTCTTCACATCTTCAGCTCTTGAATCATAAAAGACGTCGGTTCTTAAACTTGGGTACGAGGAGAGCTTCTATCTCCAAGATGAAAAAAGTTACGATAATTTAACTTTGTGACTTTTAGATGAAAGGAATCGATGTCCTTAATACTTTGAGACCTAATTTAGAACATAAAACCGGATATATAGTGGTCCCCAGAGGACCAAAAGTGACAACAAACCCATTAGTCAGTGCGTACTTACGTATATATACATTGTTAAAAATGTATTATATAATTTTACTAAAAAATAAATTGACACGTGCTGTGGCCATCCACTTGACTTTACCATACTCTTCTGGTTGACTTTGGTACAAGGGCAGAGATTTTAATTTTTTGGCCCTACAACCCCCCCCCCCTCCCATTTTGGGCGGTTAATTTTTGCATTTTTAGTCTTCTGGTTGCCCACTGATTGTGTATACAAAATTTGGTTAAGTTTCCTCAAATGGCCTAAATTTTTATTTATTGACCCTCTCCTAAAAGAATTTTTTTCGTTTTTATAGGTTCATTTTATAGTATATTTCATTTTTCTTGTTTTTTTAGTTTGAAAATATTATAATTTTATAGAGAAAGCAAAGATTAAAGTATCTTTTTTAGGTGTCTTTTTTTGAAAAAAGATGGAAATTATTTCAAAAATCAACCCAGATCTAAAATATTAATAAATGAATTTATCTTTAAGGACCAATCATAGATTTTAGAGAAAATATTTTTACATTGCATATCAGAGAGGTTCGTCCCCTTAGGAATCGAACCCAAGCGCTAACTAAGCTTGCCGGGCCGCTAGCCAAACCCTTAAGACTTTAAGAGATTTGTCTAAAGGGTTTGGCTAGCGGCCCGGCAAGCTTAGTTAGCGCTTGGGTTCGATTGCTAAGGGGACGAACCTCTCTGATATGCAATGTAAAAATATTATCTCTAAAATCGATGATTGGTCCTTAAAGATAAATTCATTTATTAATATTTTAGATCTGGGTTGATTTTTGAAATAATTTCATCTTTTTCAAAAAAAGACACCTAAAAAAGATACTTAAATCTTTGCTTTAACTATAAAATTAAAGGGCCCCTCACTGAAAACTTTTTTCAGTTTAGCCTGATTTTTTACTATTCCCTTTGAGTTGAAGGAAGTGAAAAATCTTTAGCTATAATACTTATATATGTTGCATATCGGAAAGAGATTTGTCTTAAGGGTTTGGCTAGCGGCCCGGCAAGCTTAGTTAGCGCTCGGGTTCGATTCCTACGGGGACGAACCTCTCTGATATGCAATGTAAAAATATTTTCTCTAAAATCTATGATTGGTCCTTAAAGATAAATTCATTTATTAATATTATAATTTTAAATTTTAATCCACCCCCCCATAGTTCCCTTAATTTTGGATCGATATACACCAAAATATAATCAGCAATTTTAAAATAAAAAAAATAAAAATTGACTCACCAAGCTTCTTTCTTCAGCTCTTCCCCCTCGTTATCTGCACTTGAAGATATTTTCTTGAAAAGAGACAAAATTAAAATTAAAATTAAATAATTTGCACAGCCTTTAAGCATATGGTTTTATGAATGTAACAGAAAAACACTCGTAATTAAAATAAAATAAAGTTTATATTTAATTTTATTTATTTTCTTAGAGATAACCAAGTACACTTATGGTATAATGTTGGAAAATATTGTAATATTGTTGCTATCACTGAAAGGAGAGACAAATAGGAACCGAGTTATACTCACCCATCAATAACTATTCACTACCCTGAAGAAGGAGAGAAAAAAGTCTTCGAAACGTCGGAAATTGAATAAAATTTAAATAATTTATATTTCATTATAACCTACTTATTAAAGTTTATATTATTTTTAAATTTCACTTAATGAATTTGATAAAAAAAAAAAAATATTAATTAATTTTGTTTTTTATTTATCAGTGAATAAGAGAAAATTCTCTCAGAAAGAAAAATATGTGATTTTTATAGTACTTTTTCTCTTTATTTCAAATATGAAATCTCGGTTTCCCCATTAGGCAAGGTTCCTGAAAGACAGGCATTTATTAAAAGTTACACTATCAGACTCACTATTTCACTTAAAACAGATGAAACAAGAAAATTTTTCAAAAATCAAGCTTTCATCTGGTCTCAAAGCGATTTTACTTCCTAAAAATAATATTCATACATAATTGCAACTTTCTAGACTCAACATTTTTGGAGAAATCTTTCTGAACCGTACCTATAAAATCTAGCTATTTTAAGTTTATCGTATTTCAACTCATTAAAATTTGATTTTTTTTTTACATTTTCTTATCAAGCATTTAGATCTTAAAACTAACTTTCACATACAATTTCAAGCTACAATCTTCAAAAGTTCCGGAGAAATGGTGATATTAAATGAAATCACTTTTGGGAAATTTACGAATTTTTAACTATTTTCTATATTTTCATGTAAATCAAGTACATAATGTAGAAACAAAAAAAACTAGTTTCACGGGATCGCCTGTTTCCCGTAGGGTATGCAACCTATAATGAAGCTACGCTTCGAATATGCGTATCTTGTTAGAGAGCGCCGCTTAAAAATATGTATTTTCGCGGCTAGCAGCATTTTAACATTAAATTCTGTTGAAACAAGATAAAAACATTATTTTAGAAGTTCTTCTCTGTTTTTGAAATTTGAATTAACATGGGAAAAATTTCATAGCAAATGTTTTCGTTTTAAAAATAACTTTGAAGCGAAATCTTAATAAAAAAAATCGAAAAAAAAGTAATTATCATTGGCCCACTATCAACCCGACCTTAAAATTTGTAGAATGAATAGATGTTTAAAATAAAAAATTATCAAAAAAATCGAAGAGTACATACAGTTTCAAAAACAAGATTAAAATTTTCAAACTCAAAAAGAACTCATCCGACTTGAAGTTAATAAAAAATCGGTGTGATAGGTGCTCATCTGCTCATACTTGAGAACAATCGCAGACTAAGTCGACCGAAACATCGTATTGCTATTGTATTATTTGTTCTTGTTCAATAAATAATTATAATTAATTATGTGTGATTTCACTAAAGATTCAAATTTTATTCAAATTAATCACTGTACGATTGGGTATAGTACCTAATGAGATAAGTGTATTGATATAGGATTATAAAGAGTTTCGAAGAATAAGTAAAATTGTCTATAATGGGAATGGAACTAAAGAAAATGGGTTTAATATACCTTCCAGCACCCCGCACCATGCATCCGTTCCCAACCCCCGCCCCCACACCACCACCCGCACCCCTCCACCCCGGACCCAACACCGTGGCCTCCAACACTGCGCACCACACCCCTGCCTAGCCCCCTGGACCCCACCTCCGCTATGCCCTCTGGACTCCACCTCGCACCACCCACTGAACCCCACCCTACTCCGCCTCACTCCTCACTCGCATTCCACCCCCGCACTCACCCTCCGCACCCAGTTTTTGCATTTCTAGCCTTCTAGTGACCCATAGGTTATGTATACAAAATTTGGTTGAGTTTGGCCCAAGAGAAAGAATTTTCATTTTTTGATCCTCCCCCCCCCCCCATTTTGGGTGGTTTGTTTTTGGATTTCTAGCTCTCTAGAGGCCCAGAGATTATGAATACAAAATTTGGTTGAGTTTGCTCCAAGGGCAAGAATTTACATTTTTTCACCCTCCCACCCCCTTTTGGATTGTTTTTTGGGGAAATTTTTTTAATCAAAAGTTGTCAGAAATCACATCCCCAACAACTTTGTTTATTATAAAATTTGCCGTAGGGTTAATAGTTTAGGAGTTATTTGATAATTTTCATTCGTGCGCACTCCCAAACCCCCTTCTGTGGTCAAAATATCAAAACGTTATATAGCTAAAAAGGCAAGTTGGAAGACATCTGATGTAAATATGAAATTTCATAATAATCCCTTCAGCTGTTTTTACGTGAATCGTGAGCAACTTTTCGGAAACCACTGAAACAGACAGATAGACAGACATAGATAGATACATACATACATACATACACGAATTTTGTTGAGGGTGTTTTAGTTTATAACTTTGCTTGAAACGTGTGCAACCAAAATTTGGCGTGATTTGGAGCAATGTACAGACAAAACCTTAATTATATATATATAGATTAAACCAGTTGTTTTCTACTAAGTTCAATAAATAATTTGATAATTTGCAGTAAATTAAGAATATGTGAGTGTATGTGTGTGTCAGAAAGATTTAAGCAGCAATTGCTTAAGGTTCAAATCAAAAGATTATTTTTCTATTTCAAGTAAAAAGCGCGTCTAGAATAATTCGATTCTTTAAAAACATTTTCTTTCCGATAGGGATAAAGAAATAGGAATTCTTAAGAAATTTACATTAAAAGAAAACAAGATCATTCCAAAAATATTAGGTATGTAATTTTATCAATTTATATCAAATTTGATATCAAAAGCAAAGGCTTTTTTATTTTATTTATTCTGGAAAGAAAATTAATCAAATCTGAAAACATTTTAGTTTTAACTAGAATGAATAATAAGGGAAGAGAAATTTCGCTATAAACTGATTTATTTTTTATAATATTTAAGAAATTAGAAATCTCTGTTGAAAAATTAATCTGATGAAAAAAAATTAAAAGCTTTCTATGTGTAGATATAAGAAAAAAGATTCACCTTTTCAATCATTCTACTATATTTTATATTTAGATCAGGCATTATAAAAAAATAATTTTTAAGAAAAAAATAAAACCGACTTCAAAAAATTAAATGCAACAAATAAAATACACTAAAAGGTATAAAATAATTATTATCTTATTTAGTTACAACTAAACGGCGAAATATTAACATGAAATTACTTTTTGAAGTCGGTGCCAAACATATACCTTTTATGAATCGCACTCGACGGATCTTACTTAGTACGTTTGGAGGGTATGCTCGCTTATAGGTATAGTTTGTTTGGTATCGACATCAAAAAGTAATTTCATATTAATATTTCGTCGTTTAGTAGTAACTAAATAAGATAACTATTTTATACCGTTTAGTGTATTTTATTTGTTGCATTTAAGTCGGTTATTTTTTTTTCTTAAAAATATTTTTATTTTTCTCTTTTTAGTGATGTTATTAATAGTGATCATATCATCAGGACTTGACCAAATTAATATGGCACAATCCCTAAAATACCCCCTTTCCAATAAAAAAAGAATCATCGAAATCGGTTAATAAACAAAGTTAGGCCTAACAAACCTAAGGTGTAATACCAATAAAAAAAAATGGGACCAATCGGAAGCTAGACTGAACCCAATGCAAATTTTTTTTTCAAAATCGGTTCCCAATGGGCGGAGATATGAGGTAACATAGACAAAAAAAAAATCAGTCGAATAGAGAACCTCCTCCTTTTTTGAAGTCGGTTAAAAATATACCTTCATTATGGATTTTGATAAAGGTGATTAAGTAATCAACTCACAAAAGTTTTAAAAGCAAAATGAAGAGATACTTTATAATACATTATATATAAAAAAAATAAATGATTTTTAAAAAGTACTTACAAAATTCCAGGGGCGATGATCAAATTCCCTCTCCCAGGCGCGTGTGTTGATTTCTTAGCGTCTTTCCGGCTCAAGAGTTGCCAAGCGAAAGAGCCGAGGAGCCCAGGTGATAGGCCGCTCTGAGCGGCAGGTAGAGGGCCGGTCGCCCATTAGCTGCCTTAAGAAAAAGATTATTATTACTTTAAAACAAATTATTCTATTTATATTTAAGAATATTCAGACTTATTTACCTAGCATTATTTAATAGGGTGGTTTTTCTTTCTTCATTTTAAATTTTTTTTTATTTCGTTACTTTTATAAAACCTACTAATTAATAACAGGAATAGTAGGAAATTGGATAAAATTAAAAACACAGAGTTTTTATTAAATTGGCCAGACGTTTCGTCAATTTTTTTTGACTTCCTCAGTAGCTCATTTTATCCCTCTTTGTCAAAAATAATTTCACTATAAGACAAAACATCATTAACTTTCTTTAACATTCTTGGCTCAAATTAATAAAAACGACGGCAATTTTTTTTAATTAAGTCGCTTCCAATATTGTTGATTAATTTGAGCCAAGAATAACGTTAAAGAAAGATTAATTATGTTTTGTCTTTTAGAGAAATTGTTTTTTTTTTTATGATAATGATGAGAGAAGGAGTTACACCAAAAAAGGTGCAACCCCTAAAGGCCTGGGTTGGCCCCTCCATCGTGAAAAGAAGAAGAGAGAATTTTATGGGTTGGGCGAGGGTCGAAGGTATCTGTGGATACGGGTCTTAAATAGCTGAAGGTTATAAGTCACGGGAAAGATGGTGGCAGGGAGCGAGTTCCAGTCCCTGGGGGTCAAATGGATAAAAGAGTTGGCGAAAGCGCTTGTTCGACTTTTATCCGATTTGACAGCGAAGGGGTGCTGAGCGTTAGAAAACCGCGTGTTTCTCGTAAAGAGGGCATTAGGGGGGATAATTGATTTCAGCTCGACTGAACAGACACCGTGATAGTATCTGTAGTACAGGGAAAGGGCATAAACGGTTCTTCGGTGAGCCAGGGAGTCGAGTGAGTTTGTTAGAGCCGGTTCTCCTATTAGTTTAATTGCTCGCTTCTGAATTGCATCCAGTGTAGCAAGAGAATGCTTGGAGGCACCCCTCCACAGATGAGAGCCATATTCGAGACAGGGACGAATTTGAGCCTTATACAGTATAAGAAGTTGACTGGGAGTATAACAGCGTCTAGACCTAAATAGGAGACCAAGTTTGCGCGCTGCAGCTTTAGCAGTGGTTGAGATATGGTCATTCCATGAAAGGTCAGACCCTAGAGTTACGCCTAGCATTGAAATTTTATCCCTGAATTCTAGTGAGTTTGAGTCGAATGATATGTTTGGGAGGTTTCTGTCGACGCGCCTAGAAATAAGGCAACACTGAGTTTTCCCTGCATTGAAGTTAACTAAGTTTTGGGATCCCCAGTTTTTAAGTTTGCATAAGTCTAAATTAATTGAAGAGGCAATGTCTGCACGGTTTTTATGCGGTGCAGGGGCGTTATGTAGGGTGCTGTCATCTGCGTAACAATGTACCGGATTGGAGGGCAAGTTTAGAAGGTCGTTGATATAGATAAGAAAAAGCGTAGGGGAGATAACCGATCCCTGAGGAGTTTTTGGCAAAGACTGGTAAAATGAGCCGCTGAGGAATTCAAGATAAATTGACGAAACGTCTGGCCCATTTAATAAAAACTGTGTTTTTAATTTTATCCAATTCCCTACTATTCCTGTTACAAATTTACTATGGATACGAATGATGCAACTACTGATTAATTAAACGAGTGACGTTTCTTTATATTTATTATTTCTTAAATAAGTTTTTCAAATTAGATAGAATTAAATTTACAATGCGGCAATTATGGTATATAAAAATCTTATGTTATTTTCTCTATCGTTTTTTAAAGTTTGCGGGATCCGAAATATCAAAACATTTATTATAATAATTATAGAGGTATAAACCGAGTATTTTTATAATATTAGAATAAATTTTCTCCTCGGAGTGAGATGGACATAGAAATTGGAAGATAGTTAAAAAAATTTTCTCGAATAAAATAAATAAATTAAAATAAATCTGCTATTAATCACAATTATAAGTGCTTATAAACCACCCATTCCCGGTGGATTTTCTATACATCTATTCTTTGGGGGGTCCTTTGAAATTTTTAAGTGCAAAAGGGGGTCGCGAACCAAAAAGTTTGAGAAAAACTGATCTATCTAAATAAATTTTTAATAAATCCACTGTCTGAGTCTTGGGTCCGTGGTTCCCAGCCCAAGGCCTTTTGTATAGGTAATAATATATATTTTTTCTTAAATTATTTTATTTATTTATTTATTATATTATATAATAATACATTTAAATATATCAAATTTCAATATTAAAAGATATATCAAATCTGTGAACTGAATGGACTGTTGAATCCATAACAGATGCTTGCGACCCAGCCTCTTGATAAAACAGACCAAAGAATTATTATAAATAAGAAAGAAAGAGGCCTTATTTTATAAATTTCATCAATCTGGAGGTTCACAATACCTTCACAATACCTACCTAATATAATGAATAGCATTAATTAAGAATTTTGTGGTTTGATTGACATTCACTTTTTCCTCTCGAGCAGCGAGACGGCTAGAATTGATATAAGTTTTTATTTTATTCATCGTCATATTAGGTAAAATTTCATATCTATGGAATATTTTCTTTTATCTTTTATATCAAATAATTATTATCAGGAAATTTTCATTTTTAAGGGTAGTTTATTTGAAGTCTGATTAGAAAATACGCTAATAATTCCTTTGAAATCATTTTTAAAAATATAAAATTAATAAATAGTATAAAATTAATAATTATATTGGATTTTGGACGAAATTAATTGATTGTTTTTTAAGAAGCCAGAAAACCGTAACAAATGACTCGCCGAAGCCGGGCGACTTGCGACCCAGCCTCTTGATAGAACAAATTAAAAGAATTATAAATGAGAAAGAAAACAATCTTATTTAATCGATTTCATCTATCTGGAGATTCACTGTATGTCTATTATATAAGAAAATAGCATTTTGATCAAGAATTTTGTAGTTTAAAAGAAATAGTATGAAAAGATTCAATTTCTTCTCTCGAGACGAATCAACTAGAAACGGCTAAAAGTTTTATTTTTTTTCTCATTAGATATTTATTTAAATCTAATAAAATTTCATATCTATCGTGTTATCTTCATTTATTTTTTATGTAAAATAATTATTATTAAGAAATTTGCATTTTAAAGGGTAGTTTATTTGAAGTCCAATTTGAAAAAACTCAAATAACTCCGTTGAAATTTTTTAAAAATATGAAATTAATAATTATTATAAAACAATTAATTATTAATAATTTAATACAATTTTGAACAAAATCGATTCAGTAATTTTTGAGAAAATGGTCAAAAACCATCTGAATCGTCAAAAAACGATGTTTTTTGAAAGCACGAGATGGCTTTGAAAAAAGTTCAAAAAGTCATATGAAACAAAACATTGACTTGTGACATGGAGCTGAATTTTAAAATGTTTCTAAAACGGCCTTTCAAAGACGGTTTTCGGGGCTTTTGGCAGTTTTCTCAAAAAGTACTGAATCGATTTTATTCAAAATTGAATTAAATTATTAATAATGAATTGTTTTATAATATATATTAATTTCATATTTTTTAAAAATTATTTCAAAGGAGTTATTAGCGTTTTTTCAAATTGGATTTCAAATAAACTACTCTTTAAAATGCAAATATTATAATAAAAATGATTTCGTATAAAAGATAAAAGTAAATAACCCACAGATATGAAATTTCAATAGATTTGATTAAATATCTAATGAGAAGAAAAATAAAACTTTTTGTCATTTCTTGTTGATTCGCTCCCGGAGAGATGAAATTGAATCTTTTCATAACATTTCATTTAAACTACGAAATTCTTAATTGAAATGCTATTTTCTTATATTAGAAAGTTACTGGGAACCTTCAGATCGATGAAATCGATAGAATAAGATCGTTTTCTTTTTCATTTATAATTCATTTGGTAAGGTTGTGGCGCAAGCCTCTCGGCATGATCATTATCATGTCATTTCACCAAGTCCCTATAGTCTACCCTACTAAAATATATTTTAATATATTTAAATGTGCCATTATTTAATATAATAAATAAAATCATTTAAATATATGATTATATGTATTATATCTTCTTCTTCGAGGCTATAGCCGAAACGGGTGTCGGCGCCCCTCCACATATACCTGTGCTGAGTGTGTTTAGTTGTTTTACACAGATATACGGGACCTATTTTTAACGCCGGTTCCGAACGGCTAAATTTGGAGAGGTCGCTAGGCAACTATACTTTTCTTTTTTTTTTTTTTTTTTTTTTTTTTTTTAATGATAGTTGATGAGGAGAAGGAGATACACCAGGGTGCCGTGGATCCCCTAAAGGCCTGTAAGGGCTGGGCCCCTCTCAATCGTGAAAAGAACAGAGTAGAAGGAAAAGAAGCCGGGATCACGAGCCAATCTCAGAAACTTAGATACAATTCAATATCCAATTTACCAAGGTTTTAGGGGCTTCTCGAGCAGTGGTAAATCCTCCGCGCGATAAATTCGGTTAAATTTATCTCCCACTTAATTTTTATTACCAGACCCTATACTTACAGAAAAAATGTCTGGGTATAGCCGGGAATCGAACCCGAGACCTCCGGGTTGCCAGTCAGTTGTTCTGACCATTACACCACCAAGGCGGACTCTTAGTAGGTTGCCATTACTTTCCAAGAGGAGGTGACTGCAAATATCTATCTGCCTCGGTCTCGAACCAGCGATCTCCGAGTCAGCGACCCAACACTCTAGCCACTGACCCACAGTCGCCTCATGTATTATATACAAACATCAATGGCAACCAAGACTCAGAGGGCAGAGGAAAGCTATTTTCAATTATTAGTATTAGCTAAATAATTTTATTATTAAACAAAACCCTCAATTGAAATTATTTAATATTAACTAGCCAAGAATTTTATTCTTAGAGGAGGGGCAAAATTTTATTTTTAATAATTATTATAATTTCAAAAAAAGAACAAGGAAACGTCGGCTTTTATTATTTAAAATGAAGTTCTAATAAATTATCTTGTTCTGAATTTGTTCCTTGGACTGTTTTTCCTTCAAATCTCCATTAGTTGCTACCACCCTGTCTCCAAGGGAAAATGCTTTTAATATATAAATAAGTTGTCAAACTCACCAGGATGCTGGAAATCTCTGATCCCAGGACACACTCTGCATCTCATGTTGCTGCACACCAACTAAAAATTAAAAATAAAATTCAGTTAATTGGGCACAATTACTTATCAATATATATACTTACATGAAAAAATTTCTCTTTTTCGATTATTAAATTTTAATTTTGCTTCTAGATATGACTCAACCGGCAAAGTCGATCTGCTGGATCGTACCGTGTATTATATAATTTTCATTGAATGTAAGAAGAAAATTCAAATTTATGGATTATAAATTATTTTGTATTTATAATAAATCTGGTATGACTTGTGGCGCACCTAATAGATTTTTAATTTACAAGTTATTTTCATTAGTAAAAACTTTAAATATAATCTAATATACGATCAAAAGCTTGGAAAATAAAAAATGAAGGTGTGATCTTTGAACGAAAACCTGATAATTCGTTAATATCTTTAAAAAATTTTATGGTCGACCTACGAATTCAAAAAATATGGGATGTGGCTATCTCATGACTAAAAGCTAATTGCCCAAAATAGGATCCAATTCGAAAAAAAGCTCAAATTTTTTAACACTCAATTTTTGGTCCAATTGCAATCAAAAGAGCTCTAAATCTTAATATAAATTATCTAAATATAAAAGTTCATGTGGAAATCCAACTGAAAGGTGAGGCACACAAGGGTTGTCACGTCCTCATTTAAAAATAAAAAATTCCTGTTCTTCTTGGGCCTTAAATGCCTCAGCTTCCCGTTGTATTTCTAAACATTGATATACCCTATCTAATAATAAGTACATACATACATATCATAAAATTTCTTTTTGATACCTTCATTGATTTTTGAGCTAGACTGTACGCAAAATTTGCCAACACACACAACACACTAACCCACATAGTATTAACAAAATAATTAATATCCCTTAAAATATAATTTTATCAAATAATCAAGGTTTTATTATAAATCAAAACGTCATTAATTTGCTAATTTTTTTTACCAAAATAGTTTTAGTTGTTTTTGAGATATTTCGAAAAAACGAAATAAAAAAAAATCTTTTTTCAAGCACGATACGTACAATACTTCACCATGCCCAATGTGGAAAAGTAAAATAGTTTAAATAATTAATATATTAATGTAAAGTATTTACATAGCAAAAATCAAACTCTGGTATAATATATTAATTTGAAAATTTATATGCTTGAGAGAATCAAATCAAAATTGTTTGGGAATCTTGATCCTCCATAATAAACGGCATAATTTGAGGCCGAGAGGTCAGCCATATGATCTGGTCAATTTCACACCAGCAGTTTTAATAATAATTTGGAGATTCATCAGAAATAGAGCTAAACTAAGTTTTCATACTATAGAAATAATATTTTTTTTTCCATAGAAAATGTTTTGCAGAGATATTCATATTATATATAAAATTAAATTTATAAAAATTAAGCGGTTTAACGTTTTTTAAGGCGAGATTTGCTCTATTTATAATATATGGGCGGGATGTTAGGCAAAGTAAGAGGATTAAATTTATTCCGATTTTAAAGAATAAAATTTACATACATTTTACAAAATCGAACACTCTTTTTATAATTATACAAAAAATATAAAAAAAAAAGATTATAAAAATGAATAAATAAAGAGAAATAATCCAACTTATTAAAATGAACATACCTATTTCAAAATTCGCAGAGATTTTTTTTTGCAAAATTCGACACCTTACTGAAATAAATTGATGTGGCCATCCTCATGACTTTTCCTTACGCCTGGCCCTTCTCTTATATTTAATATTTAATAAAATCATTTATAATATTTAGGAGGGTTGAGGGCCAAAAAATGAAAATCTAGGCCCTTGGACCAAACTGAAATAAATTTTGTATACATAATCAGTGGGCCCCAAGAAGTCTATAAGTACCCATTTTTAGTCTTCTGATAGCCCACTGATTATGTATACAAAAAGAAACCGAAATTACAAAAAAAAAATATTAAAATTATTCATTCTAGTTCAAAAATTGTGTCTTTTAACGTTGAATTTTGTGAATTTTTTTGAAAAAAATCGAAGGTGTCCCAATGAAAGAAAATCCAATTTTTTGATTAAAAAAAGGCCAAAAAAAGCATTAGAAATTTTTGTTTCTCAATTTTTGAAATTTAAAAAAAAATTAAAAAGATTATTAATTAATACATTTAATTTGATTGAAAAGTTATTGTTTTGCCGAGAGTAGCAGAGTTGTTGATTCACAAAGAGAAACAAAGAGGCTGTCCTCTGTGATGCAAATAAACATACACACATATATATCGATATGATATATATATTATTTATTTGTTTGAAACTATAGTCTCAAACAAATAAATAATTTATATACAGATATATCACTCGATATATGTGTGTATGTTTATTTGCATCAAGCAGAGGACAACCTCTTTGTTTCTCTTTGTGACATTTAATTTGACAAAATATTTTTTAACTCGAAAAATATAATTTTTCGATGTTCATTTATTATTGCTATTTTGTAGACCGAAGTGCCATGGTTTCGCCCAATTTTTTAAATCAAAATAGTTTCAGCCGTTTTTTAGATATTTCGAAAAAACGAATCGAAAAACCCACTTTTTCCATGCACGATTACAATACTTGACCATACTCTGTATATGGTAAAGAAAAAAAACATAATAATAGTGGTAATATAAGTCTTATTCTTGTTCTTAGGGTTCCGTTTAAAAAGTAAAATGGGACCTATCTAGACTGTCCGTAATTGGAAAAGGGGAAGTCAAAAAATTGATATTATCTTTCCTAGATTCTTCAATTTAGAATTGGTTTTTGCACCAAAATATGTAGTTCCTTAAAACCATAAAGTAGGTATAATTGTGGAAATTTTTATACAGATCGGACAAAGTGGATTCAATTTAAATTTGTCTTCAATTTTCTTTCAATCAATTTATTCTTCAAATTTAAATTTTTCTCCACCTGGAATATATTCTAGCATTCTATGTGGGATTGGCTCGGCCATTAGCTGTAGGCCCGCTAGCTATGATGTAACAAACCTGTGAGGAACTGATCTTCTATCCTAGGTGTCATTAGTTCTATACTATTACTTACTTCTTAGCACCCATGAAACTACACTAGAAGTTTAATAAGTCTATGACAAAACAAAATTGTACCAAAACATTTTAACAAAAGTTTACTTTTCTGTTTTCATTTCAATTTCAAATTATCTGATAATATGTACTCTCAGTACTAACTGTACAACCACTGTAAATAATTTAGTTTTTTAAACAATAGCAAAGTTTGTTTCTCATATTTTAGTATAAAATAAAATGACGTGTGAACTGGTTGAATGGAAGATAGTTTTATCAGAGAATAAAAGTTAAATTTTCAATAATTGACCACAGAGATGGTGAGAGAGGGTGAGAAGGGTAAAGGGGTGAAAGAGGACCAGCCCTTGTCATCATTTTAATAAAGCGGAGCTTTTGTTGTACGTTCTCGAGCTTGATTAAAATCCTGAGATAAATTGAAATGTAAAAAAATATGTATGTATATATGTTTCTATATAATAAAAACAGATTCAATTTAAAGGATTTGTAAAAAAAAATTAATATAAATGTTATTTTCAGAAGTTTAAAACATGATTTTTGTGACTTTTAATATAAAGGGATTGTGAAAAGCATATATTAAAAAATTTAAGGGTGAATCATTTTTTCAATCAATAGAACCAATAAAAAGAAACGATTAAATAAAATAAAAACAAATAAAACAGTTCCACATTATGTGGAGATGCTTTGTACTTGAGACGTTCGCGCATATCGAGTGAGAGCACACCAAGATTTATGTACCATTTTGTAATTCATATAATTTTGTATATTCTAATAAAATCCACAACAACTCTGCCTGCGGACAATTTATTTATAAAATTAATTGTGTCGCTAATACTCTCTTAGGAACTAATGATGGCATTATTTAATTAAAGCCGAAACGTTTTCCATAATTGGGAGTTTTTTATTCAGCAGAGGCTACCCATTGGCTGAATCCCTCTCCATTACTTAATTATATAAATTAACATTATTTATTAGATAGATTTACTAAACAGTTTCGGTCAACCCTGGTAGAACATGTTAAGTAGTAAATTTCGTTCAAGATTTGGAATTTGTCAATCAGCATATATAACTCATTCTCAATATATTTCATGGACATTTCAACAATTTTCAATAGATAAATGATTTATAAACACTTGTCATTGAATTTAGAATCTGATTTGAACTGATGCATAGATATTTAAAAGAGAACAATAGAACAATTTTAAAGATCCAGCCTTATCTAGCTCACTCGATCCCTTGGCTCATCATAGAGGGGTCTCCGCCCTTTCCCTTACTAATGTTATTACTACGGTTAAGAGTTAAGAGAAATTTTATTAAAATCACACATAATTAATTAAACACGAACAAATAATACAATATAACTACGTGTTCAATAAATAATTATAATTAATTATGTGTGATTTTAATAAAATTTCAACTCTTAATAAAAGTAATCACAAAAATTAAAGCTTTAACAGCTATATTTATAATTATTACTACGGTGTTTGTTCAGATGGGTTGAAGTCAAAAATCAACCCTTCCACCCTCTCTCTAAAGCAGTATTTCTATGAACCAAGCGATTCGCCTTTGTTATCAAACTCATTCTTTATCCTTATGACTAGTAGAGAGAGGAAATCACTTTTATTGACCTCATCTTTCTTATGAACTACAACTTCCTCAAAAATTTGGAATATATTTTTTTCCTGTCGTATTTATAAATGGTTAAAACGTGGAGAAAAATTATTTTCAAGCATGATTTTTTCTAATTGTTAGGATTAGAACAGGGGTTCCCAAACTTTTCCGAGTCGTGGCGCCTTTTTTCAATTAAAATTTTTCCATGGTGTCCTTCTCTAAGTAAAAGTATAACTAATCGTAAAATTAAGAGAATCAAAATAAATAATAAATAAATTTTTAGCTTCTCACTTCTATTTGGCTCACAATTACAAAAATATATAAACAAAAATTAGATACATAAATACAATTACTACAAAAATAAGCAAATATATATTTTTTTATGATGGGACCAGACCCCCAAGGCCTCACTCAGGTCACTCCATGCATCTCTATCTCGAGCAATTCGATTCCATTCAACCCCCGAAGGCAACTTAAAGTCATCCCTCCATCTTCTTGACGGTCTTCCTCTATTCCTTATTTTATTTATAGGACATAATTCGGTAATTTTCTTTGTCCATTTCATAAATTTTTGTTTTTTCATACATGATTTCTATTTTTATTTCTTTATTATTATTTATTTTCTATGATGGACCAGGTTTGCGCTGCATATGGTTAGCACTGGTGTTACACATTTTTTAATACATTAATCTAGGAACTGATTTCAATTTTTACTTTATCCAATGCGAAGCATGGGGAAAGTATTGCAATCGGTCTGGCGGCAAGCGCGACTTCAAAGGGTCCTCAGGTAATGAATACGGAACCCATGGACTCAATTAAAGTCACAAATTGTAGTATTCAATTAGGTTGAATTTTAACACGTGACGCTTTTGCCAAAAATTACATGGGGTCTCGCCGAGAGGCCAAAAAGTGCGATTTTTTCATTTAGTGCGTACGGATGGATGTATGGATGTATGTATGTATGTTATCGTTTTTTTGGCCCACGATTTTTTCCACACCGTTGCACCGATTGAAATGAAATTGAAAACCTATCATTAGTTTAACAAAATGAAGCGCTGATTAGTTTTTGGTACATATCGGGGCACAAACATTAGTACTTTATTTTGGTACTTTTTTAGTTTTTTCTAAATATCTTATAAATGACTTAACCAATTTGGATAAAATTTAATATCCTAAATAAGTAACTTGGGGACCCCAAAAAAGGTTTGTTTTTAGTAAAATTATATTTTAAAGTACTTTACTCTAGAGAAAGATAGTACTTTTTTAAATTCTTTAAAATTTATTCATTTGATCGTTTTATAGCTCATTTAACCTTGTTTAAGTAAGAATGGATAGGCTTCTCTTTGGGAGGAAATTTTATAAGTAACCATAGCAACAGCGTTGTTTTCTTATTCATTACCTTTGCTGAAGACATAGAGGAATCGAGTTAAAATCAAAAATAGCGATTGATTCTCATCTAGTACTTGAGGAATAACCATTCTATATTGGATTTTTGACGTTTCGGTTTTATTGGTAACCATTGCTGAGGACATGGAGGAATCGACTTAAAATCTAAAATAGCGACTGATTCTCATTTAGTACTTGAGGAATAATCATTCTATATTGGATTTTTGACGTTTCGGTTTTTATTGGTAACAATTGCTGAAGACATAGAGGAATCGACTTAAAATCAAAAATTGCGATTGATTCTCATCTAGTACTTGAGAAATAACCATTCTATATTGGATTTTTGACGTTTCAGTTTTAATTGGTAACCATTGATGAAGACATGGAGGAATCGACTTAAAATCAAAAATAGTAATAATTCTTTTATGGCAAACAACTCAAGCTTGAGTTGTTTACCAAAAAGAATTTAGTCTTTTTGATTTTAAGTCGATTCTTCCACGTTTTCAGTAGAGGTTGCCATTAATAATCAAAACATCAAAAATGGAATGCAATAAGGTTATTCCACTAGTATTAGATAAGAATCGATCGTTATTTTTGATTTTTAAGCCGATTCCTCTATGTCTTCAGCAATGGTTACCAATAATAATCGAAGCGTCAAAAATCTAATGTAGAATTATTATTCCTCAAGTAATAGATGAGAATCAATAGCTATTTTTGATTTTAAGTCGATTCCTCCATGTCTTCAGCAATGGTTACCAATAATAACCGAAGTGTCAAAAATCCAATGTAGAATTGTTATTCCTCGACTGTTAAATGAGAATCAATCATTATTTTTGAATTAAAGTCAACATGAACTGCAAATTGCAAGTGATATCTGATTAATAATAAAGGAATAAACATATTAATATTTCAAATGAATTTGGATAAAGTTTAGCAACGATCCGAGGCAGTTTATTTTTTCATAATAATTTATTCCAATTTTTATCTCAAAAAGCATTTAATTTAGAAAAAAATCTGCACTTAGCCATTGAATTTATTAATTACTAAATTATTAGAGACAATGAAGTCGAAAAATTTCCCTTATATTTTCAGTCGAATATAAATATTTCAAATTACATATATAATATATTATTATTTGCAAAAATTTTAAACGAAATTTAGTTAGTAAAATTAAACAAGAATTTTTTATTAATATTTTTGTAAAATCCATAAATTGTTAACTAATTCTACAAAACGATTTCGAAATTGATTATTATCATTAATAGGAATGTGTAGTGTATGTAAAAAATTATGCAAATGTAATTATTATATATGATTATGTCTCGATAGATAATTTATACCGATACATAGACAGCTGTTTAGCGAGAACAGGGGGCACCACGAGAAGGCAGCTGTCACCACCCCCCACATGGATAGATAAATAAATAATAATTAAAAGGAGATTATTAATATAATTTGGAAGGCAAATTACATAATAGAGTGATAATTTTAAAATTTTAAAGAAAAATACACTCAGAAATACAATTCAAAATTTGAAAATGGGAAAATAATGAATATTTCAAGGCAAAACGTGTTTTGCAACAAATAGGAGACATTGTATTTGTAGCAAAATACGTCTAGAATTGAGATAATTAATTGTTAAAAGACCTTTTATGAAACAAATACCAGTATAATGTCTCCAATACTGGAATTTGGATCGAATCAAAGTCTTAAACAAATACGAAATTTTGAATAAAAATTTTATCAATTAGTTGGATTTAAGATACAAATATAAAAAATTTGTAGATCTGAGTAAGATGAGAGGAATTTGGATATTAACTTATGTAGATATTAGATCAGTAAAAGAAAATAATTAGATTGAAGATTAAAGGGGATTATTTAAATGAATGGGTAGAATCGAATTATTTATTATTTAATAGTAAATGTGATTTTTTAACAAAAACTGAAATTTTATTATCTATCCATGTGAAATAATTTTATTAAACTGAAAATATATAAAGGCGAAAATGTTTCAAACAAGTATCTGGAATAAAATTGAGAAATAGAAAAAGATTTCAAAATTGCATATAAGTAATTTTTAATTTTAATTTATATAATTATTTCTAAAAAATTATTTCATCCAAATATTAGTATTAGTAAGACGAACAACTACCTGAAAAAGAAAAAAAATACTATTAGTAAAATAATATAGTGAAGTAAATTTATAGAAATATTCGAAATCAAATTATTTTTAATATAATAATTATTTAGTTTAATTGAACTTTAAATTTATTTTAAGCTCGAAAAAACTACTTGAAAAATTTTAGACTATTTCTTATTTATTTAATTTTAAGAATAGTTTAAGATATGTTACCTTAACAGCCAACGTCTCGAGCCACGACCTGGAAGACGCTGACTCAATAGGAACACACTATTCCACTCGCGCACATGTAAAAATATACTCGCGAAACACTTCGATTTCCGAGGAATAAGGATTTGGGAAAATAGGGATCGAAGTAGGTTGGCATTAGGGATAGGACATGATTCTCATGATGAAAGAATCATGAGCTCACGTGGGCAGGGATGCTAGGCCCTGAAGTAGGTATGTACTTTTTTAATCTAAAAGAACAAAAAAGAACCCACCTACCCTTTACCAATAGATAAAGAATTTGATTTTCAATAAAATAAGAAAATCAAATACATAATCTTGCCTGTTAGTATAAGTAAGACGAGCACCTACCTAAAAAAATAAATAAGACTATTAGTAAAATAATACACAGAAGTAAATTTATAGAAATATTCTAAATCAAATTATTTTCAATGTAATAATTATTTATTTTAATTGAACTATATTTTTTTTAAACTCGAAAAACTACTTTAAAAAATTTAGAGTATTTCTTATTTATTTAACTTTAAGAATAGATAAAGATATGTTACCTTAACAGCCAACGTCTCGAGCCTCGACCTGGAAGACGCTGAGCCAATAAGAACACACTATTCAACTCGCGCACATGTAAAAATATACTCGCGAAACACTTCGATTTCCGAGGAATAAGGATTTGGGAAAATAGGGATCGAAGTAGGTTGGGATTAGGGATAGGACATGATTCTCTTGATGAAAGAATCATGAGCTCACGTGGGCAGGGATGCTATGCCCTGAAATAGGTATGTACTTTTTTATATAAAAGATCAAAAAAGTACACACCTACCCGTTACCCATAGAGAAAGAATTTGATTTTCCATAAAATAAGAAAATCAAATACTCAATCTAGCCTGTTAGTATAAGTAAGACGAGCACCTACCTGAAAAAGAAAAAAACTATTAGTAAAATAATATAGTGAAGTAAATTTATAGAAATATTCGAAATAAAAATATATTTTTAATATAATAATTATTTAGTTTAATTGAACTTTATAATTTTTTTAAGCTCGAAAAAACTACTTGAAAATTTTAGCACTATTTCTTATTTATTTAATTTTAAGAATAGATAAAGATATGTTACCTTAACAGCCGAACGTCTCGAGCCTTGACCTGGATGACTCTGACCCCATAAAAACATACTATTCCACTCGCGAACACGTAAAAATATACTCGCGACCGATTTTGATCCTACCAGTTACGTAGATATTAATATTTTATTCAGGATCTCAAATTAATTTCAAAAATGCATTATGTAATCTTGGAAGTGAATCAAATTTCAAAACTTTTTTTTTTTCATAATAATTTATTCCAATTTTTATCTCAAAAAGCATTTAATTTAGAAAAAAATCTGCACTTAGCCATTGAATTTATTAATTACTAAATTATTAGAGACAATGAAGTCGAAAAATTTCCCTTATATTTTCAGTCGAATATAAATATTTCAAATTACATATATAATATATTATTATTTGCATAAATTTTAAATGAAATTTAGTTATTAAAATTAAACAAGAATTTTTTATTAATATTTTTGTAAAATACATAAATTGTTAAATCATTCTACAAAAAGAGAAATTATAAATATCTACTTATGATTTCGAAATTGATTATTATCATTAATAGGAATGTGTAGTGTATGTAAAAAATTATGCAAATGTAATTATTATATATGATTATGTCTCGATAGATAATTTATACCGATACATAGACAGCTGTTTAGCGAGAACAGGGGGCACCACGAGAAGGCAGCTGTCACCACCCCCACATGGATAGATAAATAAATAATAATTAAAAGGAGATTATTAATATAATTTGGAAGGCAAATTACATAACAGAGTAATAATTTTAAAATTTTAAAGAAAAAACACTCAGAAATACAATTCAAAATTTGAAAATGGGAAAATAATGAATATTTCAAGGCTAAACGTGTTTTGCGACAAATAGGAGACATTGTATTTGTAGCAAAATACGTCTAGACTTGAGATAATTAATTGTTAAAAGACCTTTTACGAAACAAATACCAGTATAATGTCTCCAATACTGCAATTTGTATCGAATCAAAGTCTTAAACAAATACGAAATTTTGTACAAAAATTTTATCAATTAAATGGATTTAAGATACAAATATAAAAAATTTGTAGATCTGAGTAAGATGAGAGGAATTTGGATATTAACTTATGTAGAATTAGATCAGTAAAAGAAAATAATTAGATTGAAGTTTAAAGGGGAATATTTAAATGTATGGGTATTATTTTTAAAATCGAATTATTTATTATTTAATAGTAAATGTGATTTTTTAACAAAAACTGAAATTTTATTTATCTATCCATGTGAAATAATTTTATTAAACTGAAAATATATAAAGGCGAAAATGTTTCAAACAAGTATCTGGAATAAAATTTAGAAATAGAAAAAGATTTCTAAATTGCATATAAGTAATTTTTAATTTTAATTTATTTAATTATTTCTAAAAAATTATTTCATCCAAATATTAGTATTAGTAAGACGAAAACCTACCTGAAAAGAGAAAAAATACTATTAGTAAAATAATATAGAAAAGAAAACGTAATTTTTATAGATAAATAGGAAATAAAATTATTTTTAATGTAATATATATTTATTTTAATAGATTTTTATTTTTTTTTAAATCGAAAAAGTGTATTTGAAAAAATTTAGAATATTTCTAAATTATTTAATTTTAAGAATAGATAAAGATATGTTACCTTAACAGGCAACGTTTCGAGCCTCGATCTGGAAGATTTTGCCCCCATAGGAAGACACTATTCCACTCGCGCACAAGTAAAAATATACTCGCGAAACACTTCGATTTCGGAGGAATAAGGATTTGGGAAAATAGGGATCGATGTAGGTTGGAATTAGGGATAGGACATGATTCTCTTGATGAAAGAATCATGAGCTCACGTGGGCAGGGATGCTAGGCCCTGAAGTAGGTATGTACTTTTTTTATCTAAAAGAACAAAAAAGTACACACCTACACGTTACCCATAGAGAAAGAATTTGATTTTCCATAAAATAAGAAAATCAAATACTCAATCTTGCCTGTTAGTATAAGTAAGACGAGCACCTACCTGAAAAAGAAAAAAATACTATTAGTAAAATAATATAGTGAAGTAAATTTATAGAAATATTCGAAATCAAATTATTTTTAATCTAATAATTATTTATTTTAATTGAACTTTATATTTTTTTTAAACGCGAAAAAACTATTTTAAAAAAATTAGAGTATTTCTTATTTATTTAATTTTAAGAATAGATAAAGATATGTTACCTTAACAGCCAACGTCTCGAGCCTCGACCTGGAAGACGCTGACCCAATAGGAACACACTATTCCACTCGCGCACATGTAAAAATATACGTACACACCTACACGTTACCCATAGAGAAAGAATTTGATTTTCCATAAAATAGGAAAATCAAATACACAATCTTGCCTGTTAGTATAAGTAAGACGATCACCTACCTGAAAAAGAAAAAAATACTATTAGTAAAATAATATAGTGAAGTAAATTAATAGAAATATTCGAAATCAAATTATTTTTAATCTAATAATTATTTATTTTAATTGAACTTTATATTTTTTTAAACGCGAAAAAACTATTTTAAAAAAATTAGAGTATTTCTTATTTATTTAATTTTAAGAATAGATAAAGATATGTTACCTTAACAGCCAACGTCTCGAGCCTCGACCTGGAAGACGCTGACCCAATAGGAACACACTATTCCACTCGCGCACATGTAAAAATATACTCGCGAAACACTTGGATTTCCGAGGAATAAGGATTTTGGAAAATAGGGATCGAAGTAGGTTGGGATTAGGGATAGGACATGATTCTCTTGATGAAAGAATCATGAGCTCACGTGGACAGGGATGCTAGGCCCTGAAGTAGGTATGTACTTTTTTATCTAAAAGAACAAAAAGTACACACCTACCCGTTACCCATAGATAAAGAATTTGATTTTCCATAAAATAAGAAAATCAAATACTCAATCTTGCCTGTTAGTATAAGTAAGACGAGCACCTACCTGAAAAAGAAAAAAATACTATTAGTAAAATAATATAGTGAAGTAAATTTATAGAAATATTCGAAATCAAATTATTTTTAATCTAATAATTATTTATTTTAATTGAACTTTATATTTTTTTTAAACGCGAAAAAACTATTTTAAAAAAATTAGAGTATTTCTTATTTATTTAATTTTAAGAATAGATAAAGATATGTTACCTTAACAGCCAACGTCTCGAGCCTCGACCTGGAAGACGCTGACCCAATAGGAACACACTATTCCACTCGCGCACATGTAAAAATATACTCGCGAAACACTTGGATTTCCGAGGAATAAGGATTTTGGAAAATAGGGATCGAAGTAGGTTGGGATTAGGGATAGGACATGATTCTCTTGATGAAAGAATCATGAGCTCACGTGGGCAGGGATGCTAGGCCCTGAAGTAGGTATGTACTTTTTTTATCTAAAAGAACAAAAAAGTACACACCTACCCGTTACCCATAGAGAAAGAATTTGATTTTCCATAAAATAAGAAAATCAAATACTCAATCTTGCCTGTTAGTATAAGTAAGACGAGCACCTACCTGAAAAAGAAAAAATACTATTAGTAAAATAACATAGTGAAGTAAATTTATAGAAATATTCGAAATCAAATTATTTTTAATCTAATAATTATTTATTTTAATTGAACTTTATATTTTTTTTAAACGCGAAAAAACTATTTTAAAAAAATTAGAGTATTTCTTATTTATTTAATTTTAAGAATAGATAAAGATATGTTACCTCAACAGCCAACGTCTCGAGCCTCGACCTGGAAGACGCTGACCAAATAGGAACACACTATTCCACTCGCGCACATGTAAAAATATACTCGCGAAACACTTGGATTTCCGAGGAATAAGTATTTTGGAAAATAGGGATCGAAGTAGGTTGGGATTAGGGATAGGACATGATTCTCTCGATGAAAGAATCATGAGCTCACGTGGGCAGGGATGCTAGGCCCTGAAGTAGGTATGTACTTTTTTTATCTAAAAGAACAAAAACATACACACCTACACGTTACCCATAGAGAAAGAATTTGATTTTCCATAAAATAAGAAAATCAAATACTCAATCTTGCCTGTTAGTATAAGTAAGACGAGCACCTACCTGAAAAAGAAAAAAATACTATTAGTAAAATAATATAGTGAAGTAAATTTATAGAAATATTCGAAATCAAATTATTTTTAATCTAATAATTATTTATTTTAATTGAACTTTATATTTTTTTTAAACGCGAAAAAACTATTTTAAAAAAATTAGAGTATTTCTTATTTATTTAATTTTAAGAATAGATAAAGATATGTTACCTTAACAGCCAACGTCTCGAGCCTCGACCTGGAAGACTCTGAGCCCATAGGGACACGCAATTCCACTCGCGCAAAAGTACTCGCGAAACACTTCGATATCCGAGGAATAAGGATTTGGGAAAATAGGGATCGATGTAGGTTGGGATTAGAAATAGGATATGATTCTCTTGATAAAAGAATCATGAGCTCACTTGGGCAGCGGATGCTAGGCCCTGATGTAGATATGTGCTTTTTTTATATAAAAGAACAAAAAAGTATATACCTACACGTTACCCATAGAGATAAAGAATTTGATTTTCAATAATATCAAAAAAATCAAATACTTACTCTTGCCTGTTAGTATAAGTAAGGCGAGCACCTACCTGAAAAAGAAAAAAAACTATTAGTAAAATACTATAGTGAAGTAAATTTATAGAAATATTCGAAATAAAATTATTTTTAATATAATATTTATTTATTTTAATTGAACTTTATAATTTTTTTTAAACTCGAAAAAAGTACTTGACAAAATTTAGCATATTTCTTCTTTATTTAATTTTAAGAATAGATAAAGATATGTTACCTTAACAGCGAACGTCTCTAGCCTCGACCTGGATGACTCTGACCCCATAAAAACATACTATTCCACTCGCGAACACGTAAAAATATACTCGCGACCGATTTTGATCCTACCAGTTACGTAGATATTAATATTTTATTCAGGATCTCAAATTAATTTCAAAAATGCATTATGTAATCTTGGAATGAATCAAATTTCAAAACTTCAATTTTTTTTTTCATAATAATTTATCCCTTATATTTTCAGTCGAATATAAATATTTCAAATTACATATATAATATATTATTATTTGCATAAATTTTAAATGAAATTTAGTTATTAAAATTCACACACACACACACACACACACACACATACACACACACGATTTGTACTTACCTAAAACTATAATAAATACAAAGAAATAAAATTATATTTAATATTCTATACATATAATTAATATAAGGGATGAAGGCTTGTTAAGAAGTGAAAGGTTGTTTATTAGTGAGGGATGGAGTCAACTCAGAGGCTTGATGAAGGTGGAGAGGCCATTTTGTAATGTTCCCATTCGATGTTTCACTGACCACTGCTTGAGACACACTGTCATTTTATCTATCACTCGCCCCCTTATATACCCTTGTCCCTATCCCCCCTTCACATAACCTCTGTCCCTATCTCCCCCCTCTCACATACCCTCTGTCCCTATCACTTCCCCTCTTATATACCCCTCGAGTGCAATTAGGACAATCTAATATTAGCTTATCTTCCGAGATAATCTTAATCGGTTTATAATAGTACGTCATACTATTTTAATTTTTCACTTTTAATTTTTTCACCAATTTTCAAGCAGACCATTCGATTTTCACTAATAATTATTTAACCCTTCATTCTTGTCCAGAACAATAATTTATTCATGTTTAGATACATTCACATTTCTCTTTATATTAAAGGAATTAGAATTAAGTAGAATTAATAATTATTGTTTGAAGTTTCAACAATTATTAATAATTATCATTTAATCTACCTAAAGAGTCGCTAAAGAAAGCATTAATTATTATTTAGATGGATATTAAAATCAAAGAATAAATTTAAACTTTCTTCGAATTTCTAAAAAATATTTAAGCTAATGGTTTGAATTAGAAAATTGATATTTGGCTTAATAGTGCAGAATATTTATTATACATACAAACATGTCCATTATATACGTTTAATAAAATTAGAATAAGCTGCTAGGTAATACCAAATAATTGCTTTTATTATTTTATAGTAAATAGAATTTGCATCCTTCAATTAAAATGAAAACATTTGAATGAATTTAATTTAAACAACAATAATAATAATAAACAGGGTTGATTTCCATTAATTATATTCTCTTAGAATCAGGCGCGGATCCAGACCTCTGATTTGGGGGGGGGGGCGGTCGCCGGTATATAAGATCTACTTTTGATCTCGGAAGTGTGTCGCGATCGAATTGTCCAAGCGGGGGGGGGGGGTCAGTCAGACGCCCCCCCACATAGAACTTTATTTTCTTCAATTTTAAAATTTTATGTTATAAAAAAAATTAAATAAACATATAAAAAATGTTGATCTCCAATGCTTTGGGGGGGGGGCGCCCCCATCGCCCCCTCCCCTGGATCCGCGCATGCTTAGAGTTATATTTGTTATTGGAATATTATCTAGAAAACATGTAAGTATTTTAATTTATTTAAAATTGGAATTCATCATCATTGAGTATACAGTCCTAAGACTGGTTTGATGCAACAATCCGTCTCCACTCGACTCTGTCCTCCGCCAGCTGTTTAACCTCTCTAAATGTCTGGCATCCCATATCCCCAATTATTTGGTTGAAATATTCTAATCTGGGTCTTCCCCTTCCCCTTTTCTTTCCCACCTCCCCCTCCAAGATATCCCTAAGCAGTCCCCCATGTCTCAGTGTGTGCCCCATCATCTGACCTCTTCTCTTCTTCAGACTCTTCCACAAGGTTCTTCTTTCTCCGATTTTTCCAAGAACTTCTTCATTTGTAATTTTATCCATCCATTTGATATTCATCATTCTTCTGTAGCACCACATTTCGAAAGCCTCCAATCTCGTTCTCTCCGCTTTTCCAATTGTCCAGGTTTCACACCCGTACATGGCTATGCTCCATACATATGTCTTCAATAGCAACTTTCTGTTTGCTAAGCTGATTGAGGAGGAGCATAGTAGTTTTTGTTTTGAATTAAACCCCATTTTTGCTTGGGCAATTCTTGATTTAATTTCATTTTTGCTCCTCCCATCCCATGTTATTTTACTTCCTAGGTAGCGGAATTCCTTAACTCCTTCTAGGTTTTCTTGGTTAATTTTGATGCATTCCTGTCTCGTTTGTTCTTTTTTTGTACATACTAGGACCTTGGTTTTATTCTTGTTTACTTTCATTTTGATTTCTTCTATTAGGATTTGGTTAATTCCATTCAAGGCGTCCTCTAATTCTTTTTTATTGCTTCCTAGAAGGGCAATGTCATCGGCAAATCTTAACATAGCGATCTTTTGACCTTGGATTTCTATACCTGTATCAATTTTGTCTTTGAATTCTTTAATCGCTTCTTCTATGTATAAGTTGAAAATCATGGGTGACAGCACACATCCTTGTCTTACACCTTTTTTATTTTGGCTTCTCTTTGTTCATCACCAATATTTATAATTGCCGTCTGGTTTTGATATAGATTGTAGATTAGTCTTCTCTCTCTGAATTTTATTCCCGCCTGTTTTAATATTTTAAACATAATTTCCCAATTGACGTTATCGAATGCTTTTTCTAGGTCTATGAATCCGATGTAGACAGATTCTTCCCTGATAAAAGCCCTTTCTATTATTAGTCTAAGAGAGAGAATTGCTTCTCGGGTGCCTCTGTTTCTTCTAAAGCCGAACTGGTCTTCCCCCAGATTTTCTTCAACTCTTTGTTCTATTCTTCTTTGGATTATTTTGGTTAGGATTTTGGAGGCATGTGAGGTTAGGCTAATGGTCCTGAAATTTTCACATTTATCCGCGCCTGTCTTTTTGGGAAGTGTGACTATTTTGTTTTTTTCGAAATCTTTTGGGATGATTCCCAATTTATAGATTTTGCTAATTAGTTCAAAAAGTTTGTCACGTGCCTTTTCTCCAGAGTTCTTTAGGATTTCAGCTTGTATATTGTCTATTCCGGGTGCTCTATTATTTTTTAGTTCCTTCAAAGCTGTCTCGAATTCTGACCTGAGTATGGGGTCTCTAATTCGTTTTCGTCCACAGATTCTTCTTCTTCTATTGGGTTCATTGTTTTTTCTTCTCCATAGAGTTCTTCTAGGTGTTCCTTCCATCTATTTGCCTGCTCGTTTTCGTTTAGAATAATGTGGCCTCCTTTATCTCTTATGTTCTTGCTTTTTGGCTTGTCTTCTTGAAAATTTCTTTTTATTGCCCTATAGGCTACATCAACTTTTCCCAATACTAGATTTTCGTTGACTTCTTTACATTTTTCTTGAATCATTTTTTCTTTTGCTTTTCTACATTCTCTTATAACTTTCCATCTTAATTTTTTATATGTTTCTTTCCCTTCTTCGTCTTTTCTGTTCTTAAATTTTCTTCGTTCGTCAATCAGTTGCAGTATTTCGTCTTTTACCCATGGCTTTTTAATTTCGTTTTTCTTTGATTGAAGGACTTCGTTGGCTGTTTCGGTCAGGCTTGATTTCATGTCATTCCATTCTTGTTCGATTTCATCTTCTTTATTATTTGTGTGTGTTTTTTCTTCCAGTTTCTTATTCATTACGTTTTTCGAAGAGTTTTGGGTTTCCTTATTTTTTAATTTAGATATATCCCAGTTTTTTCGCGACCGCCCCTTTTTTATTAGTTTTTTTAAATTTTAGTTGGCATTTCATCGCAATTAGATTGTGATCACTAGATATATCAGCCCCAGGATAACTTTTGCAGTCCTTTAATTGATTTCTGAATCTTTGTCTGACTAATATGTAATCTATTTGAAATCTCCCCTTGTCTAACGGCATTTTCCACGTGTAGATCCTTCTTGGATGGTGTTGGAAGAGAAGTGTACGCTACTACTAGATCTAGTGCTTACTGCAAAATTCAATTAATCTTCTCGCCCCTTTCATTCCTATTTCCTAGACCGTGTTCGCCCACCACTTTTCCAACTTCCTTGCCTTTTCCTACTCTTGCATTCCAATCCCCCATAATTATTAAATTTTCATCCCCTTTAACGCGCTTCATCAGGTTTTTCAATTTGTTCGTACATTTCTTCTATATCTTGGTCCTCATATGATGTAGTAGGCATGTATACCTGGATTATCACAGTATCTTTCGGTTTCGAATCCACTGTGATCATAACAATCCTTTCGCTTACCTGTAGATAATTCTTTACCCTTTGCACTATTTTTTTATTCATAATAATGCCCACTCCTGCCCTCCCATTCTGACCCCCCGTGTGAATGATTCTATGGCTGTTTTCGAACCAAAAATCTCCCTCTTCTGGATATCTCATTTCACTAATCCCAATAATGTCCAATTTGTGTCTATCCATTTCCCGCTTTAAATTCACTAGTTTATCGTCTCCCTTAGCGTCTTAACATTCCACGCTCCGACTCGTAGAAAGTCATTATTTATTTTTCCCTTTATGATGGTCTCTCCTCGGGTAGCCCCTTCCCGGAGATCCGAACGAGGGGCTAGTTTACCTCCGGAATTCTTTACTCGAAGAGAAATCGTCATGTTGCATATTCTCGGGATTTGTAATGTGGTGGTTTCCGTTGCCTTCCACATGTTGAAGAAGAAAAATGAAAAAAGGAAATCAACTCCTAGCCCTCGAAAACCTAATAGCGTCGGAGTCGGTAAAAAAAAAAACAAAGAGTTGGCCAAGGGAGGCCGTATAGGAGAGGAGAAAAGAGAAGCCTGACACAAGTAAGTGGAAGCAATGTCAGACTTAGCTCGGACAACCCCGTGGTCACAGTCCACGTACTCATCAGAAATGAGTTCCTGAGTTCCTGAGTCCTCACCCAGTTTTTACATTTCAAGCCTTGTAGTGGCCCACGGATTATGTGTATATATGTACTTGAGTCTATAAATAAATACCGTATAATAATTTTTTTTTAATTAAATAACAATTTTTGAGTTCACTTAAAATTAATTGCAAATTCTAATTTAGAAAAAATACGACCGTAAGGTTAGAAACTCATTTTAATCGGGCTAACTTTTAATATATATATATATATATAAAATAATATTTGTAATGATCTATTTAGTGGAATTTAAAATTAAAAAACCAATTAATAATTAAAAGGAAATTAAATAAAAATGTAAATATACATTTTTATCGAGACAACCACCTGTGAATAATTATGTCAATTAACAAAAAAAATTGGAATTAGTTTTTAAGAAACTATTAGTCCTAATACGAGTCCTAATACGAGTCTAAAAATGGGGCGACCGCCCCCCCCCCCAAAGCATTGGAGATCAACATTTTTTATATGTTTATTTAATTTTTTATAACATAAAATTTTAAAATTGAAGAAGTTTTCTTTTGAAAAACCTAACCTTAAATATTTAGAGATTCACCCAAACTTTTATCGAAAAGCAAACAACAATAGCCATAATTTATTGTGACACGCTTCTCTCCAAGGGCGGATCCAGGGGGGGGGCGGAGGGGGCGACCGCACCTTATATACATTCTTCCCCCACCCCCCATAAAAAATTCCTGGATCCGCCCTTGCTTCTCTCAATATCAATTTATCTATCTAACACCAAATAATTGTTTTTATTATTTTTATAGTGAACAGAATTTGAATCCTTCAGTTAAAATGAAAATATGTAAATTAATTTAATTTAAACAATAATAATAATAATCAAGGATGATTTCCATTAATTAAATTCTCTCCGAGTTTTATTTGTTATTGGAATATTATCTAGAAAACATGTAAATATTTCGATTTATTTAATTGTAATTAGTTTTTAAGAAACTATTTCTCATCATATAAGAATAGAATAAGCTGCTAGATAATACTAAATAATTGTTTTTATTATTTTATAGTGAATAGAATTTATAACATTTAATTAAAATAAAAATATTTGAATGAATTTAATTTAAACAACAATAATTATAAACAGGGGTGATTTCCATTAATTAAATTGTCTCCGAGTTTTATTTATTATTGGAATATTATCTAGAAAACATGTAAATACTAGTATTTCGATTTATTTAATTGGAATTAGTTTTAAAGAAACTATTTCTCCTAATACGAGTTTAAAATATGCTAGATTAATTTTTCTAGATTAACTTAAGCTCAATTAATAGAAAATTATTTTGTTTTTACTTTATCCAATGCGAAGCATGGGAGAAAGTATTGGAATCGCTCTCGCGGCAAGCGCGACTTCAAAGGGTCCTCAGGTAAAGACTACGGAACCCATGGACTCAATTAAGGTCACAAATTGAAGTATTCAATGAGATTGAATTTTAGCACGTGACGGTTTTGCCAAAAATTACCTGGGATCTCGCAGAGAGGCCAAAAAGTGCCATTTTTTTGGAAGTGCGTGCGGATGGATGGATGGATGGATGTGTGTGTGTTATCGTTTTTTTCGTACACGAATTTTTCCACACCGTTGCACCGAATGAATTGAAATTGAAAACCTACCAGTATTTTAACAAAATGAAGCGCTGATTAGTTTTTGGTACATATCGGTCCACAAACATTAGTACTTTATTTCAGTACTTTTTTAGTTTTTTCTAAATATCTTGAAAATGACTTAACCAATTTTGATGAAATTTAATATCCTAATTAAGTACCTTGGGAACCACAAAAAAGGTTAAATAAAGTTTTTAGTAAAATTATATTTTAAAGTACTTTACTCTAGAACATATTAATATTTCAAATGAATTTGGATAAAGTTTAGCAACGATCCTTTGCAGTTTATTTTATTTTTAAAAATAAATTTTAATGACCAATATTTTTTCCAAGCCAGATCAATTCTTCTTTTAAAGATATGCATCTAAATGTTTTATATCGGATTCGTTCCCCATCGTAATGAATATACAGTACTTACTTCTGATAATAAAAACTATCAATAACAACTCAGATTCAGCAGGCAAGAGTCCCTTGTGATTTTCTTTTAATAAGAATACGTAATATGGTAATATTGAAAAAATAGGTCCCCTACAATTCCAGATTACAATTTGATCATAATGCATTTTAAACCATTTATCATCTTAATTTCAATTTACCTATATATTTTAGATATTATTTGTAATGAAAATTTCTCTCCTTTTTTTAAATGTTTTAACCCAATACGATTTTCTAATGTCTCAAAAAAGGCTTTAACGATTTTCCCATAGAACTTTTTAAAAGGGTTATAACACCCGAAATTCCTGCAACTTTAGCCGATTATTTTTTCAATACAACGAGTATCTAATTATATAATAAGTGAAATGTAACTTTTCTTTTCGATTTAAATTCGATTGAATTGATAAGAGGGGATGAGTATTTATCGTTAGCGTTTGTGTATCGGATGCAAGGGAGTTTCGGTTTCACTTGGACACGTTCCAATGGTTAAGCTGCCGCTCCAATGGTTTCCTATCTTCAAATAACACTCACTAAACACACACACATACGCAGTATTCACGCGAGGCACATGAGAATTCGACCAAACAGCTTTACCACTAATTATACTATATATATTGCAATCGATCTAGCCAACCGCAGAGTCTAAAGACAATAAATAGAGAGGCTGATAAATTCGTTCTATCAAAAACAGACAGGTGTCCTTTCTCTTAATACGTTAATTTAGTTTTCATTGACGAGCCCTACTCAGGATCAAGCTTTTGGATTCAACTTTATAGAATATTTAAAGGGTTACAATTTCATTCTATATACAGGATGTACCGTTATATAAACCCTAAAGAGGGAATAGGGCAATTTAAGACGGTCCTGAACATAACAATTTTTTTTAATAAAAGTCTCAGCTATTTTTTTGAAAATGATGAAAATCGCTACCTTGTCCCAAATATCGAGATGCTATGGCTACAAATTTACATATTTTATTATTATTTTAAGTACAAAGTGCTGTATCATTTTGAAGTCGGCCAATTTCTCAAATAACTTGCCCTGCTTGTTTACTAGACTTTTTTTTACATTAAAGATGATTCAAATTTTTTAAAAGATAAGTCCGACAAAAATATTCTTTTTCTCCAAATTTATAGTATTTATTGTTTTATTTTGAATTCTTGTCAATAGCAGGACTATTCAGGATTGCATAACAAAAATTAGAATAATAAAATATAGTAAATTTGTAGCCACAGCATCTTGATATATAGACCAGTCTAGCGATGTGTTACTATTTTAAAAAAATGCCTATAACTCGAAAACTATGAGACCTATAAAAAATTGTATGTTCAGGACCGTCTTAAATTGCCCTATCCCCTGTGTAGGATTTATCTTTATGATACGGGACACCCTGTATATCCTACAAATAAAGGGGTGTGATATCTGTATAACCCTAAAGATATTTTTTAATAGAATTCGGCTTTTTTAAATTTATTTCAATTCAAAATCAAGGGGGCCATAAAATACAACACGCAAAATTTGGCCTTTTTGGACCCTCCCCTTCGTCACGCTGGCGCTGCTTCACATTTTCTGGGACTCCCCTAACAAATATAACTTCACAAAAGCTAGACCCCCCCACCTATATACGATTTGTTGCTGACAAGTTAAGAAAAAAATAAAAATAAAATTGATTAAGTATGAACTTAACGTTTCCTTAGATCCCCCCCCCCCCACACACACACACTCTTTGTCACATATCATCACCCTAAGCAATAACCCCTGGTTGCAAACGTATTTTATTAATGGTGTATGATAAGAAAGTAAAACCAAGGTGTATGGAAAGTAGAGAGTCTAAATGAATAAATTGCGTATTTTTAAATAAATAATCATTATTCAGCTGCCTGCCTCTGGCCGGGCCGAAGTTTTGAATTAACAGAGCGAGTCATATAATATAGTTCAGCTAGTAATATATATAAATTTTATAAATTTTTCTCATTAATATATCAAAGAATAATTGATATATCAATGAGAATTGTTTTGACCGCGCTTATTTGAAAAATATATTTTTCGCGAGACTACTGCGGATTACGCTATTGGAGTCTGTGGAGTCTTAAGTCTGGACCAAGAGTCCAGCCTCTATCTTTCCCAGCACCTATAATCTTCAAACCTTCAAAACCGGAGTGCATAGACACCTACGTCTACACCCTCTCACTTAATCAACTTTCTCTTTCTCTTCCGGTAATGCAAGGGTCTTTCGAGATCCATAGGGGCTGCATCTTTACTGGTGCACCCCTTCTTGCATTCGATTGCATTAAAAAAAAAAAAAAAAAGAGGGAAAAAGATGTGATCCATTTAGCTACAATCCAACGTCATTTCGCGTATAGCCCGCATGACATTCGGATGGATCACCAAATGAATGTGAAATCTCAGATGCTATAACATATAATTGAATCAAATGTAGAAAACATTGGATTAATTAATGGCAAACATCTAACATACATGCTAATAGACAGAGCGCTCTGGGCTGGGAGATTGAATATATAACACCTGAGATTTCAAATTCATTTGGTGATCCATCCGAATGTCATGCGGGCTATACGCAAAATGACGTTGGATTGTAGCTAAGTGGATCACATCTTTTTCTCTCTTGGTCCAGACTTACGACTCCGCAGACTCCAATAGCGTAATCCGCAGTAATCTCGGGATAAATATCTTTTTTCAAATAAGTGGTCAAAACAATTCTCATTGATATATGAATTATTCTTTGATATATTAATGAGAAAAATTATAAAATTTATTTAACATCATTATTTCAAGTTAGAAATATATAAGTTCAGATATTATTTTCACTCAATATTTTACAAAAATTCCCTACATTTGATTCGCGATTGAATCAAATTTAGAAAACATTCAAGTAATATATATGTTGCAGTAAAAGCCCATTCTTTAATAAGAACGGGTTCTTACTAACTAAAACGCGTTTCACTGAATACCTTTGTGCCAACTAGAATTTACTGATGTTGGTTGAGTTTTATCCAAAAGTCTAGAATCACTATTTTTGACCTTCCGCCACATTTTGGGTGTTTATTTTCAAAAATTTTTAAACAAAAATATCAAAAATGACATCCTCTAAAACTTTTCTTCTAATGAAGATGTAATTTTTGACATTTTCGTTTAAAAAATGAAGATTCTAGACTTTTGGACCAAACTCAACCAACATCAGTAAATTCTACTTCCACAAAGGTAATCAGTGAAACGCGTTTTAGCTAGTAAGAACCCGTCTTACTAAAAACCACCTAGATTGTACATTTTTATTGAGAAAATCTCATATATACGGCGTTTCGCTCGAAACTTTTTTTTAGAAAAACAACTCCACACTAGGACATTCAATTTGTAATATGTATATTTAAGTATAGAACTCTCAGTATACGAGTAAATTCATAAATATACAGGAATTCAGACAAACAGACTGAAAAAACTCATGATTTAAAATTTTTCATCTCTGTAGTTAGACATTTTCTAAATATAATAAATAAATAAATAATTTGGATATTTTCAATACAGCTATTAAACCTGCCCAGCGTACTGGTTAATATATCCATCAAAGAGGATTTTTTATTCATAAGCTGTTAAGCTTCTAACTAATAATATATTTTTTTAATTCACTGTTTATTACAAATCCCATGATTTTAATTTATGTGTTAAATGTCGTGGGGCGATATAAATTCACTAAATAAATATAAATAATGTACTGACATGAATCGGCTACTAAACAAACACTTAACTGAAGGGATGCTTCGTTAAATGTTGCTTTAGATAGGGATATTTAGCTACCCTATCGGAGAGTCTCCGGGAATGAAATAATCCTGTGCTATTGATTGCAGATAAATAAGGGGCTTGAGAGAATGAATTGATTCATCCTCAATATTATGATGGATGAACAATGTTCATGTAAATAAAAAGTAAGGAAATTAAAATTTAGAGTTTAGGCCTGAGTATAAAGGAAATATTTGTCAGGAAATTACTACTAGTATTTAGGTTACAATAAAATTAGTTTTGATATGGTCCATGCTAAAATTTTTTCTTATATGGTTGGTTATTGGGAACTTGGACTTTGAAATAATTGAATGTTAAATTTTTCAAAGTTGCAACGTTTCAAATGGAGCTAAAAAATCCTAAAATGTGAGTTAAGGGGGACCCTGTTTATCACTTCATCATTTTTCGAAGGGTTCACAAATTTAATTTTTAGAACAGATATAAAAATAAATATTATATTTGAGATCAGTATATAATATAATATTATAATAATAAATTAAAATTTCTTAAAAAGGAAAACATTATTTTCTTAAAAAAATTCGAAAATGGGAAGTAAGGGGGAGCCTTTGTATCACACTTCATGATTTTTCAAAGGGTTGATAAATTTAATTTTTAAGAGAGATATAAAAATAAATATTATATTTGAGATCAGTATATAATATAATATTATAATATATTAAAATTTCTTGAAAAGGAAAATTTTATTTTCTTAAAAAAATCCGAAAATGGGAAGTAAGGTGTGAGCCTTTGTATCACACTTCATGATTTTTCAAAGGGTTGATAAATTTAATTTTTAAGAGAGAAATAAAATTAAATATTATATTCGAGCTCTGTATATAATATAATATTAGAATAAATTAAAATTTCTTTAAAAAGTAAAACTTTATTTTCTTAAAAAATCCGAAAATGGGAGGTAAGGGGGACCCTTTGTATCACACTTAATCATTTTTCAAAGGGTTCACAAATTTAATTTTTATGACAGATATAAAAATAAATATTATATTTGAGATCAGTATATAATATAATATTATAATAATAAATTAAAATTTCTTAAAAAGGAAAACATTATTTTCTTAAAAATTCGAAAAATGGGAAGTAAGGGGGAGCCTTTGTATCACACTTCATGATTTTTCAAAGGGTTGATAAATTTAATTTTTAAGAGAGATATAAAAATAAATATTATATTTGAGATCACTATATAATATAATATTATAATAAATTAAAATTTCTTTAAAATCAAAACTTTATTTTCTTAAAAAATCCGAAAATGGGAAGTAAGGGGGGGGCCTTTGTATCACACTTCATCATTTTTCAAAGGGTTGATAAATTAAATTTTTAGGAGAGAAATAAAATTAAATATTATATTCGAGCTCTGTATATAATATAATATTATAATAAATTAAAATTTCTTTAAAAGTAAAACTTTATTTTCTTAAGCAGGGTGTCTACCTAAAACAGAAAAACTTGGCAAGGTCTACGAGATAAAAAAAAGTTTGGGAATCTCTGGTCGATATCGTAAATTCTTAATAGTACATACATAATTAATTTATTATGACATATAATTTGTGCGGGACTTTGGTTATGTGTATTTAATGTTAAAACATGAAGGGTCTAGATTATAAATTGTAAATAATTGACCTCAACCAGGCTGGACTTCCAGGGAATTACACAAAATAAACAAGTTTAAAGAATTATGCTCTATTTTAATCCGGAAAAAATCAATAACCTGTATTTATTATACAAATAGAAAATTCCTCTAACTTTCTTTGTTGAAATTTTGTAGTCTAAAAAAACAAACAAAACGCCAAATACTACACGTTGTTTGATTTATAAAAATATAAGTGTTCTCTCTCTTTTATATTTTTCAGTTCACAAAATATGAAATGGAATTGTAGCTACGCCTTTGTTTTTGTGTTTTTCTAAAATACCTTTAGTAAAAAATAATAAGTGGTACAGGTATAGGTACATGCATAAAAAAAAAAATAGCGCCGTTCAAATGAAAATAAATAAATAAATGAAATGAGTTTTAAAAGAAAAATGAAAATACATCTACTTTAATAAGAATTTATATGTAAAAAACTATAATGTTATGAGCCATACTTATAAAAAATTGTAATTAATTTAATTAAATGACCGGAGATGATGGCTTATTTTTTTAGTTATATTATTCATTAGTACATTAAATACTTAAGAGCTTAATGGACATTACATTTATATCCCCAGCGAATTTATTACTATTATTATCATGTTTTTTTATTTCATTAGAAAATTATACTATGATAGTTTTTACTAATACCCTGGAGTCAACACTAGAGTGACTAGAGCACATCCATGACATTCTAATATTAAACTTTAAAAGTAATTAGAATTTATTAAATTTCGGAGTGAATTTTAAGCACAGTAGGTGAATTTGTTATATATTCCACAGGGACATCGGGGAGTTCAACTTATTATATACCCTCCTATTTGCAGACGACTAGGTCATTGTATCCGAAGATGAAAAAGACATTAACTATATGCTTCGAAAACTAGTAGGACTGACTGACCTTTCAAAGCTCTGAAGAAGGAGGAAATAAACCTCCGAAACGTCAGCTTTGTATAACAAAAAAGATGATATAATTATCTCTCTTTTTTTTAACATTGGACTGACTCATCAATATCCATTCACTAGTAGAGGAATTTTAAAAAATTGGGGTCTAGAAATAAATAATGATAAAACCAAATATAGGTTTTTAACTTCTAATTCGAACTTTTCAATATCAAATGGTCAAGGTATTTATAAAATAAATCAGACTTTTTCAAATTAAACTAGGAATTTATTAATAAACGCGACGAGCCTTGAGACACGGCCAAACATATACCTTACTTAGTACGTTTGGCGGGTATAGTTTGTTTGGCACCGACTTCAAAAAGTAATTTCATGTTAATATTTCGTCGTTTAGTTGTAACTAAATAAGATAATAATTATTTTATACCTTTTAGTGTATTTTATTTGTTGAATTTAATTTTTTGAAGTCGGTTTTATTTTTTCTTAAAAATTATTTTTATTTTTCTCTTTTTAGTGATGTTATTAATAGTGATCATATCATCAGAACTTGACCAAATTAATATGGCACCATCCCTAAAATACACCCTTTCCAATAAAAAAAGAATGATTGAAATCGGTTCATAAACAAAGAAGTTAGGCCTGAACAAACCTAACAAAAAAGGTCTAATACCAATGAAAAAAGAACGGGACCAATCGGAAGCTAGACTGAATCCGATGCAAATTTTTTTTTCAAAATCGGTTCACAATTGGCAGAGATATGAAGTAACATAGACAAAAAAAAATTCAGTCGAATAGAGAACCTCCTCTTTTGAAGTCGGTTAAAAAGAGGAATGCCAAGAAAGAGATGGCTGGATGGAGTGATAGCGGCCATGGAAAACAGAGGTCTAAACTACGAGGACTGCCCGAACAAGAGAAATGAGCTGTGACTGGGAATAACTCAGACTCGCCGATGTATGTATCAGTGGCGGGCGGTGACTTTTCAAACAGGGGATGCTGTACAAAAAATAGACCTCCATTTTTAAAATTTTATTTTATTCTTCGCTCCTTTTTTTCAAAATTTATCGATAAACGCATCATAGAATTTTTCGTTATTTTTTTTCAAATTTAACATTAGATTGCCTGGTTCGGTTTTCAATGTGTGTTTGATTAGGAAAAAAAATGGGAGCCCGAAACACAACCCGCCCGACGATTGGCTGTTCAGTTTTCAATGTGTGTTTGATTAGGAAAAAATGGGAGACCCAAACACACCCCGTCCGACGATTGGCTGGTTCGGTTTTCAATGTGTGTTTGATTAGAAAAAAATGGGAGCCCGAAACACACCCCGCCCGGACTAAACTTTTGGAGGTTCGGTTAATATATATATTCAGTTCGGCTTGGTTGTGTTCGTATAGGTCATTTTCGGGATGGCATTTAGAAGGTTCGGTTGGGGTTAGCCAACCGAACCGAATGGAATTTATATTAACCAAACCGGAGTCGATTTGCATTACTCATAATATTCACGAGGGGAAGGGTTATTTTGTCTGAACGATATTTTGTCGGGGGATGTTTTGTCGGGGACTGAAATATCGCGGAATCAGAAACCTGTATGTTTCAAAAAGCTAATTTTTAGCGTTTTTTAACTTTATATAATCAACTAATAGTAGTATAATTAAAGAGAATGTGCCAAGATCTTAATTTTCCACAAGACTAAGAAATTTTTTTAAAAAATTTTATTTTCATAAATTTGCAGTTTAATGTTTGATTGAAACTTCACCAAAGCATAGATAGATAATTATACTATTATAAAAAATTAAATTATAGTTATGATCTAATATTTTTTAAAATATTAATTGGAGACTCGTAGAAGGTCATCACTGTTTCTGAAGCCAAGGTTTCCGTTTTGTATATAATTGTGGTTTGTGTGAAATTTGAGGTGTTTCGGAAAAATTTATAACAGATGTTAGGTTAGAAGAAAACTATTTGGTGTAGTTTTTTTATGTGTATTTAATATGGTGTACGTTTGCGCTGCAAAGGTTTCGGACGGAACAGTCCTTCTTCAGCACCTGTTGATTCACAGATTATATTTTTTTAGAGCGAAATAATACAAGTGTATGCGTGTGGACCAAGTACAAACAATAATACATTAGTTGACAACAAAAGAAACACACCACAAAGAATTGAAAATTATCTTTAAAAAAATTAAAAAAATTATTATTCCCTTAGAGATCCTCCTCCCCACTGTTCCGTCCGAAACCTTTGCAGCGCAAACGTACACCATATTAAATACACATAAAAAAACTACACCAAATAGTTTTCTTCTAACCTAACATCTGTTATAAATTTTTCCGAAACACCTCAAATTTCACACAAACCACAATAATATTTTTTATTTAACATTGGCGACGAAAGGACCTCCTTAAAAAAAATCCCCAATTTAAACCCCTCCCAATCAGATACGAAAAGGTCGAACATAAGTTTTTCTTTAACCTGAGGCCCTATCCCAACTTGGCAACGTTGAAAGACAATTATTAATTAAATTAGATTATAGAACAAAGAAAATATTTTTTATTATAAACAAAAGGATCATCCGGGGTTCGAACAGCCATGTTTTTTACAAGAGCAAGACTCTTAAATCCTCTTAGCCACTGATCCCTGAAGATTAAAAATTAAATTAAGATAAAGACCAAACACAATTGTTAATTACAGGTTTTATTCTCAAATCTCATCGATCTAAAATTGTTCCTAATTCATCAACCATCCAACCAGAATCGCATTAAGTACTAAGTATTGATAGAAATCAGGAAGAAAAGATTAATGATCTATGAAAGTGAGGTCAGTTATTAAATATTTTAAAGATCTTATATTTCCTGTTTTATAAATGTAAAATGAATTACATCCACCTTTATATATTTGCCATTTTAAGGAGTGTTATTTTTATCTTTTTCAAAACATACGGCTCTATCGACTTCGATGAAAATTACGGATTAGAGTATTTCCGGGTCGACATATCGATCGATCTGTCAGGTTATTTTTAATTTGACATGTTTTTTTCTTAATTAAAGTAATTATTCACAGGTGGGTAGGTAAATAAAAATTTATAATTATTTTTTTTTTCAATATCCTTTTATTAATTATTTTATGTTGGTGTTTTTATTTTAAAACCGGGGAGGTCTGATAATTCAAAAGTATTCAGTTAAAACAGAGATAAAATTCTTAAACTAGAATTTTAAAACCCAATAATAATTCATTCCAAATATTATTATATATTAAAATTAGTAAATTTTCATTTAAATAGGGTGTTTTCTATTGAAGATGGTAGAACTCAATGCTGAATCAAAGGCAGCCCAAGGAAAATGAAAATGAAAAATTCCGAATAAAATAATTTATTATTAGCACGTAATTTTCATCCTCTTAAAAAACTTGACGATTCGGAGGATCAGGGTTTTAAAGGGTTAAAGAAGTAGCCCCCGTGTATATTGATATTATATTTAATTTCAATTAAATTCAAAACTGTTTTTAGCGATGTCTTGATGATGGCGGGAGCGGGTCAAATCGGTGATAAAAAAAAATATTATTTCAATTTTATTTAATTCTGGGTGAAAATAAAAATAGACCTTTTATACCTGTGTTCAAAAATACAAATAATGTTAATAAATCGTTTTTAACTAATACAAAAAATTACCGAGCAACGCTAAGTCCGCCAAGTACTTATTTTTTTACATTAAAATATATGACTCAATTATGCAGATATTAGTTTGTTTTTACGTTTTAAACGGTTCCGCGATTTAGATCTACAGGGTTTTCCAAGGAATCTATCTTCACTGTAAATCGGAGGATATATATATGTGTTGTAGTAAAACCCCGTTTTAGTAAGAACAGGTTCTTACTAGTTAAAACGCGTTTCACTGAATACCTTTGTAGCAACTAGTTTTTACTGATGTCAAAAATGAATTTCAGTAAAAACGCATTTTGGCAAAACGACTCAGTAAAAACCCTCGTCAATGTTCATTTAGATTATACATATGTGACGAATTCTCATCAAATAACCCCTGTTGAATTTGATCCAAAAGAATAAAATTTTCATTTTTGACCCCCCCCCCCTCCATCCCCCATTTAGTGTGGTTATTTTGGAATTTCTAAAATTTCCGGGACCCACAGAATATTTATACAAAATTTGGTTCAATTTAATCCAAAAGGATACAATTTTCATTTTTGCCACTCTCCCCCCATTTTGGGTGGTTAGTTTTTGTATTTCTAGCCTTCCGGGAGCCGACAGAATACCTATACAAAATTTGGTTGAGTTGGTCCAAATGGCTAGAATCTTCATTTTGGGTGTTTATTTTCAAAAATGTTTTAAATGAAATGTCAAAAATTACATCCTCTAAAACTTTGCATTTAATGGAATTTGACCTAGAGTAAACAGTTTAGGGGTTATTTGATTCGAATTCGTCACATATAGTCTAAATGAACATTGACGAGGGTTTTTACTGAGTCGTTTTGCCAAAATGCGTTTTTACTGAAATTCATTTTTGACATCAGTAAAAACTAGTTGCTACAAGCGTATCAGTGAAACTTGTTTTAACTAGTAAGAACGCATTCTTACTAAAAACCGGTTTTTACTGCAACATATACATATATATACAAATAGTCTCGACGAAAGAGGAGACTCGACAATTGCATAATTCCCAAGGCTTCCATTAAGTCCTTCAATTAACTCTTTTTAAAAGTATGTAATTTTAACGAGTGGAGTGATTTTATGTTTCTACGGTCAAGTAATTTTACTATAAGTACCTGGGGAGAAGCGAGTGCACTTAAGTGGGTTAACTTCTCAATGGACCCCATTAAGAAAATAAGTGAGCATGGACAGGGAGCAAGCAAGCAAAGAACGTTTCGAACTTATTGTCAAGCGGGCAGAACTTTTAATTAACCTCTTATCGTTTTATTATTTGAAAGTGAAATTAATTTCAAAAAAAGAACAAAAAAATAGAGGGAAAAAGATCTCTAATAAATTAAAATATTCTATGAATTTTTAGTGAAACTATTAAATAGAGTGAAAATTAGAGAGTATTTTTGAATTTTGAAAAATACAAATTTTTTCAAAATTCATCTTCGCTCAAGATATTTTAAATATTAATTTAATTAAGAAAAAATAAATTCAAAGGCCAGTATAAAAGATGTTGCTGAAAATATTTGAGAGGGATGAATACCTTAAGAGGGAGAGAATACCCCTACTTCATTATTGTTATTTTGTAATCTATAATCCTATACTACTAAAGCGCATTTGTGCCTGTCTCTGTATGTACCTATCTATGTACCTATGTCCGTCCCCCAACAAAAACAGTCGTCATGGTTACCAATTTAAATAAAATTTTCTATATATATAAAATTAAAGTTTTGTCTGTATATTGGGGTGGAGGGGTGTTTGGGGGTGCTGAGTGGGTTTCTGGGGGGAGTGAGGTTCGAGAGGTGGGGGTCCAGGGGTCGTCATGGTTACTAATTTAAATGAAATTATCTATATATATATAAAATTAAAGTTTTGTCTTGTACATTGGGGTGTTGGGGTGGGTGGGGGGTGCTGAGTGGGTTTCGGGGGCGGGAGTGAGGTTCAAGAGGTGGGGGTCCAGGGGGTCGTCATGGTTACTAATTTAAATGAAATTATCTATATAGAATAGAATAGAATAGAATAGAATATTTATTTGCAAAAAAATAAGTAAATACATTGTAGGTATATGTAAAAAAATTTAAACTAATTAAAGACAATAAAATAAATTAAATTTAACAATTATTGCAACACCCCTCATTAAGCAAAGCTTGTGTGGAGGGGTGTATATAAAATTTTTTTATAAAAGTTTTGTCTGTACATTGGAGTGGTGGTATGGGTGGAGGTGCTGGGTGGGTTTCGGGGGAGTGGTGTTCGAGGGAGGGGTCCAAGGGGTAAGCCACCTGGCTAGCAAGAGGGCCGCCGAAGGCGGGCTTTGCAGCTATAATATTAAATTAATTATTACGCCTGATAATCAAATGGACCCGGTTTCGAATCGGACTCGAGACAACAGGCTAAAAATCTGATCTCTACATAGAAGACATAATTTAATAATAGTATCGTAAATTGGCTGATGGCTAGAAGGGCCGAAAATCCGAAAAAATTATAATTATTATTATTATTATTATTAACTATGTATTATTATTCAGTTCCATTATCAGTATTATTAGATGTGATACATCAGAGGAAAAAAGGAACAATTAAACACCGTGTTAAAACATGAGACCAATTGCAACGTTTCTCCAATTTATTGTGACTTCATCACTGGTGTTGTATAAATAAATGTGTTCACATTGTAATATATATGTATTCTAATTAGCAATAAAATAATTGAATGAAGAAATGTTTTAAAAATTTGATCTAGGTAATTATATTATATCATGTCTGGGTTGATTTTGATGATTGTGAATGATTCATTTGTATTTATTTTTAACCGACTTTGAAAAAAAGGAAGAGGTTATCAATTCAACGGAATGTCTGTTTTTTTTTATGTTTGTTCATTTATTTCACTTTACCATGTGGGCCAATTTTAATGATTTTTTTTGCATTGGGTTCAGTCTCGTACACGATTGGTCCAGTTTTTTCATTGGTATTGGACCTTTTTGTTATGAATGTTCACTGCATAACTTCTTTGTTTATGGACCGATTTCGATGATTCTTTTTTTATTGGAAAGGGGATTGGTATTTAAATCCAAATCCAAATACATATATTCAATTAAAATATGACATGGTGAAACTTACCTTCAGCCCCTGATGTTGAAATCAGAGTCTCAGGTTTTCCTAGCCAATAACATATCACTTAACTATCCCTTGAGTTTACGATTTTTTCCCACTTATTTTATAAAAGGTTTTTCCAAATGGGACAATATTATGGAACGATTTCATATTAACATTTTCAACTAGAATATAAGTGAAGGCAAAATTGAGAAAGCTAAGCAATCAAAAAAACAATTTGGCTTTATTAATACGAATAAGAGATTAATTTTGATCAAATTATAAAAAGAAAAAAATGATATTGGAGAAAGAAAATGTAAATATTTTGACAGAAAATTGAAAAATGACAGTATTTTTAAAGAAAAATTAATTTAATTTTTTCTTTATTTTTATGTATGACTGATTATATCATTACCCTAATGCCCAAAGGTCGTAACTCCACTTTTTATAAATTCCAGGGTTTTTTTTATTCAAACAGCTAATGGTCCATTTCACAAGCACAGAAAAAGTTATAACTCCAAAAAGTTTCTTTCTAGTCTATCTTAAATTAGAAAAGGCCGTATTTTATTTGCTTTGGTTGCTACAGAACCAGTTTTATAGCCCTCCTCCTGTAAAACAACCTATTTTGAAGTTAAGACCTTTGCGCATTAGGGTGATAATATGTGTAAATAGTTTAAATATATACATTTTTAAAATCCGGTCATTCATTTATGCCATGGCTGTCCAACCCGTGGCCCGCGGTCCGCATGTGGCCCAGCACTGCACTGAGTGTGGCCCAACATAAATTCATAAACTTCCTTAAAGCATTGAGATTTATATGTAGAGATATATTTATTCACTTTTTCGAAATATTAATGTACATTTGTAGAATACGTGAAGCTTTTTTCAAGAATAAAATTCACTAAAAGCAAAATTATAAGCTCAACTATATAAGATAAAAAAAATAATGAAGTTTCGAATATTTAAAAATTCTTCTTCTTCTCATATTTTCATTTTCTAAAATATTTATTATTTCAGTAATTTTTATGCTACGACTCCAATAAAGTCTATAGTTATCATTCTTATACAAGGAGACAAGGATTTAGGGTTTTCTAGAACAATCACAATTAATTAATCATTTCTTTCCTGGACTAAAACTTGTCAGGACTTGTCTTTCAGATTTTTGCAGGTTCTTACATGTGGATAGTCTGGGATTATTATATCCGTGACTCTTTTAAAAAATAAATTATAATTCCTCATATCCCTCTTTAATCCCATTCGATTTAAACCAGGGCTGCCCAACCCGAGGCCCAATATAAAGTCATAAAATTCCTTAAAACATTGAGATTTATATGTAGATACAGGAAAACACATAACAATTTGACCTGATAATTTTTTCCTCTAAAATAAAAATCTGAAAATCTACTGGGAAGTTTTGGAAAAATAAAAGGGCTAATTTTAAATTTTGAATCTGGAACTAGACTTCAAGATTTCAGAAAAAATAATCATCATTATGGTCTATTTTCGAATCCATTTTCATTAGAAATAAATTTTCTACTTGCAAAATTTCTGATTGAATGTTCTAGAACAACAATTAGATACCGATCTGAAAGAAAAATTGAATATTGTTTCTTTATTAGAATTTTATATTAATTATAAAATAAAAAAAAGGACCCCTATATGATATATATAGACATTTTATCGAGAATTAAACGAACATTGTTGTTTGAAAGAGTTATCACTTGGGCTGAAGATTTTTTTACTCACCAGTAAAATTTATATAGATAACACATGTGCTTAGCTCGAGATTTGTTTTGATAGTTAAGGCAGTTTTTTGTGTATTTTTAATAAATAAAAGTGTTATATAAGTGTAATTTAAGTGCTCATTAACATTTTTAATAATAAAGTGCAATCTTTTACTCAAGGATTAATTATTTAATATTAATATTAAATCTTAACCTCTGAACAACTAGTTCAGTAAACAGTCGACAGGGCGCGCAACTTACTGGATAAAATTCTCCCCGGCAATTTAAAACATATATACAAATTTCTCATAAATATTATTTAATTTTTGAATATATATTAAATTTATTTGAATATATATTATATAATTTGGCAAGATGGTAGATATGAATAAGATGACAAAGGCAGTATTGGTAAAAATACTTGAAGAAGAGAACTTGCCAACAACCGGAAACAAAAATGATCTGATAAACAGATTACGAGATATCGGGTATATAACTCAAAAAACGGATGGATCTAACCTATAAGATAGACATAAGATAGAAATTGAAAATGATGATAGCAATCAAGTAAAATAACTAAATGGAAAAATATCGATGCAGCAAACTGTTATAAATCTACTTGAGAAAGAGAGGCCTATAAATACGGTAAGTACAATTGAAACAGATAAGGTAAAAACAATCACTAGACCTATGAAGAATAAACCAGGAATAATAATTAAAACACGAAACAATATTCATAATTCTAAAGATATCCCTATCATACTGAGAATATTTGATGCTCAATATGCACATTGTCTCTTTTTATTTTTATTATTACATTTCATGCCTAGTATATTCCTTTTGCCAATTTACTAAATCAATAAAAAAAAGTATGAAACGTCTTATTTGCATATTTCAAATTCAATAAACTGCTAGGGAAATAAAATCAGAGCATTTGTCTAGTAGCTGTTCTGCGATTGAATTTCGAGTTGAAAAATCTCATCTGAAAGATGTATGTCCTCGGGCTGAAGGAGAGGGAAGTCAATAAGACCAGGTGGGTGGAAGGAAAACGGAAGTGGTTCAATAGATATCTACCTCGTTGACAAGCAGACATCATCTTGCAGACAAGGCTTTTGTGACAGACTGTCAGGTCGACTGCGACGGCGACGTTTGGACCAGACCAGGGGAGGAAAGGAGCAATTGTGTTTAAAACTGTGCTCTGAATAGACACACCACAGGTACTTACACACAAGTTACGAGTTTCCAGGAGATAGACAATTGGGCCTATCTCCGGACCAGACAAGCTCTGGCGAAACAAAGCTAATGCCCGAGCTAGAATAATCCTAGAGCTTAATTAAGATCGAGTTGCTGTTCAGTCGTGGGAGGGTACAGGAGAGGCTTTGGTTTTTAAATTTCATTATATTTTACTTCAAGATTATCTCGTTAATATTAAAGCACCTGGCGTGCCGGCTCGGCCTTGTTCAGTGATTTTTTTTGTTTTAGTTAAAAACTGAGTTTTAATATCATTTTTAATTGAAAAGATAATAAAGCTACACGAGATTCAAATATGACACTGAAAATATTGACGTTTTGAAATGTTATGGAGTGCCGCATTCATCCATGAACCGCTCTCCACTAATATATACAGGGTGTCCCGTATCACAAGGATAAACCGTAAAGAAGGTATAGGGCAATTTAAGACGATCCTGAACATAATTTTTTTTTAAATAAAAGTTTCATAGTTTTCGAGTATAGACATTTTTTTTGAAAATGGTGAAAATCGCTACCCTGTCCTAAATATCAAGATACTGTGGCTACAAATTTACATATTTTATTATTCTAATTTTTGTTCCGCAATCCTGAATAATCCTGTCATTGACCAGAATTCAAAATAAAATAATAAGTACTATACTTTTAGAGAAAAAAATCTTTTTATCGGACTTATAATTTAAAAAATTTTCATCAGTTAACTTTGAATCATCTTTAATGTAAACAAGCATGGCAAGTTATTTAAAAAATTGGCCCATTTAGTCACGATTTCAAAATGGTACAGCACTTTGTACTTCCTTCTTTAGAAGAAAAAATATCGATATTTTTTAGCAAAATTAGCTAATTTAATATCATATTTTGATAGTGTTTTTATATTTAATTATGTTAATGGATTATGTCGCATCTTAATTGAACTAATCATTGACTATTAATGGCATTGTTATTAACTATTATAGAATTAATGTCTATAATAATCAAAGATTAATTCAATAATTAGAATAATAAAATATGTAAATTTGTAGCCACAGAATCTCGATATTTAGGGCAGGGTAGCGATTTTCAACATTTTCAAAAAAATGCCTCTAACTTGAAAACTATAAGACTTTTATTTAAAAAAATTTATGTCCAGGACCGTCGTTAATTGCCCTATCCCCTGTTCACGGTTTATCGTTGTGATACGGGGCATCCTGTATGTTTATTTGCATCAAGCAGATGACAACCTCATTGATTTCTTTTATGAATCAACAACTCTGCTACTCTCGGCAAAATAAAATGTTTTCAATTAAGTAATAATAATCTATATTAATTAATTAGAGTGTTTGGTAGGTAGGGCCGGCCGGCGGGAAGGAAACTTGACCTAGTTACATATAGATGGCAGTGGTAGGTACCGCTTGAATCTTTGGCAAAGACGATTGGCAAATTTTTTAAAAAGCCCGGAACGAGAGGCTCCCCCCCCCCCCCCGTCAGCTAGTTATAAGATATAATAAAAAATTTTAAGAAAAAATAAAACCGACTTCAAAAAAATTAAATGCAACAAATAAGATACACTAAAAGGTATAAAATAATTATTATCTTATTTAGTTACAACTAAACGACGAAATATTAACATGAAACTACTTTTTGAAGTCGGTGCCAAACAAACTACCTATAAGCGAGCGTAACCACCAAACGTACTAAGATCCGTCGAGTGCGATTCATAAAAGGTATATGTTTGACACCGACTTAAAAAAGTAATTTCATGTTAATATTTCGTCGTTTAGTTGTAACTAAATAAGATAATAATTATTTTGTACCTTTTAGTGTATTTTATTTGTTGCATTTAATTTTTTTGAAGTCGGTTTTATTTTTTTCTTAAAAATTTTTATTTTTCTCTTTTTAGTGATGTTATTAATAGTGATCCTATCATCAGAACTTGACCAAATTAATAGTGCACCATCCCTAAGATACCCTCTTTCCAATAAAAAAAGAATCATCGAAATCGGTTCATAAACAAAGAAGTTAGTCCTGAACAAACAAACCTAAAAAGGTCTAATACCTATGAAAAAAAATGGGACCAATCGGAAGGTAGACTGGACCCAATGCAAAAAAGTTTTTCAAAATCGGTCCACAATTGGCGGAGATATGAGGTAACATAGGCACAAAAAAAAAAAAAAAAAAAAAAAATCAGTCGAATAGAGAACCTCCTCCTTTTTTTGAAGTCGGTTAAAAAGATGATTCCTAAGTAGAGTCGATTTTCTTTTACAAAAATACTTCATCTCTATTGAATAGAAAACTTATTTAACCCGTTATCTACTCTGGAATTGAAAACCCTTTTTACATTATAATAAAGAGTAAATCCCTTGAAATGCATATGGGGGTATGAAATGTATTAGGGGCGGGGTATAGGGGGGTGGATGAGAGGTTTGTTATTAAAGGGTAGCGATAGGCGAGATGAGTGTTCTTATTAGGCAAATAGAAAATTGTAATCGGCAGGTGAATGGCAGCCAGGTAATGACATCAAAGCTGGATTCGCCTCGAAGACGGGTCTATAAAGGCCAATCATTGACACTATGAACAGACATTCAAAAGCAACAACAACAACAACAAACTTGAGTTAAATTAAAATGAAACTCTTTAGAAACAATTTTGGATTTAATTAAAGCAAATTTCCAGGCCAGAGATTTGATTACAAATCAAGGTGGGTATATAAATGTTTATATTAAAGAGATCGGAGTTAGTGAAACTGCTTGCGGAACTTCAGCTGGTGAGATAAGTATAAATAGAGTAACTAAGTTTCTACATTTGAGAATTACTCTTGGATTGGTCCTTTCAAGCAGGGGTTGACAAATATATTTAATTACTAATTTATGTGAAATAGAGAGAAACTGACACAACTATTTAAAATAAATAATGAGTTCTAGATTATATACTAGTATATGTTTTATTGTGTAAGGGAAAAAGGCCCTTATCTTAACCTATCAGTTTGATGAGAGTGATATGTAGGTATAATTTTTGATTACATATATGAATTCGGCAACAAATTTCCATTCGAAATAGAATAATAGTGAGGGTAAAAATGCAAGTAATGCTCTATTTTATCCTATAAGGATTTGTGTTAATTTATAAATTGATTATATCCGGAAGGAGCGGTCAGAATTTCATGAAATTTTGCAAGGATTTATTTTTTTCATAAATATTTATCAATTTCCAAAGATTTAAAAAAATCTGATTGTAGGGTGTTAACTCCCTTAAAAAGACTCAAAATTTAAACGGCTGTTACTCAAAACTATGTTTTTTACTTCTAAATATTCACAAATTCATAACTGAGTCAATTTTGGGAATCTTTGGACGAGACAAAAATCGTTTTTTCAGTTCCTTCTCTTGAAACAGAAGATGCCATTATCTCAATTTTGACCAGGTGAAAATAAGGGTTCTTTTCACTGACACAATCATATATAGTGATTATATTGTGTACTCTCTTACTGATGCTTAATTCTTTTAAGCTAATAAAGTGCTTCGTAGAACATACTAGATGTTCATTTTGCCAATCAAGGTATGTAGTTTAGCTATATAATTGAATAATATGCAATTTCGAAAAGGGCACACTCGAATTTTTTGACAAATACACTTTTTCATAAATATAATCTAAAAGCTTTCCTGCACCTACTATGCTCGAAAAAGGCACAACTCTGGTATTAATTTTACTGCCAACCTGATGGCGTGTACAGAAATAATTTCGAAAAGGCCACAACTCTAGGAGATGTGCCCCTTATAGTGGTAAAGTACATATCAATCATCTGAAAATTGCAGATATTGCAAAGGTGAAACAATATCTACATACCGGCTGAATTTACAGATTTTATGACGAAATATTGCAATGGCCAATTAGAAAAGAAAGCAAAAGATTTTTAAAGAAAGTCTGTCACTTATGTTTAATTTTAGATCCCTATAATAAAAGTTTCGCAAAATTTATAAGTTTTTTTTCTTTAAATTTTGTCTACTCAATACCGTATATTCGAAAAGGGGATATCTCATACCGCGGGGTGAACCGCGATTGGAATTAGGTGTACACCGTCTTTGGAATTATTTTGGAATGCATTGGATAATCTATTGTCTTCTACTTGGAAATGAAAGTGGAAGTGGAAGTAGGTGTACACGATATTAGGTCGGTTTACGCCTCGTCTCATACATGTAAAATATCTGAAAATGTATATATAATAACATCAAATATTTCTGTAATTTTCGATTGCTAATTGAACCCAAATTGTAATTCAAAAATAAATTTTACACTGCTTTAAAAAATAATTAGTTTTTTTTTCATTCCTGAACATTTTCAATTTCCAGACATGTGCCATTTTCGAAATTGCGTATTCAATTATCATCTTCTTCTTCAAGTTCCATATGCTCGATTTTCGCTATTAGTATGAAGAGTATTCTCTTCATTGAAATTTTCCACAAGGGTGGTTTCCTCTTGCCTTCTCTTGGATTTGTTGCATTTTTCACAGATGTGAAAATTATGATTCAATATTGTATCTCAAGAATCAACAACTCTGCTAATCTCGGCAAAACAATTGATTTTTAATTAACTAATTTTTTAAACTAGGTCAAGATATGAAAGACACTTGCCGATGGAATAATAAATTCACTAGAAATTACAGATCAAAGATGGTGTCATCTATTAGATGAGCAATATCAGAGGCTCCACTTCGGGAATCGAACCCGAGTGCCAGGTGGGCCGGATTGCTGTTACTGGCACTCGGGTTCGATTCCCGAGGGGGTGAAAAACAACCCCTCTGACATATAATTAAAAATATTCCACTCCATCGGAATTAATAGATGACACCATCTTTGATCTATGAATTTCTAGTAAATTTGAATCTATTACCATCGGCAAATTAATATCTTTCATATTAAATTAGGAAAAGTCATTCCATTGCCCTTCGAATTTTGAATTTCTTCAAAATTCGAAACACTCAACCACCTTTATTTAAATTATATGGCATGGCTATATGTTTAAATTTAGAATCACTATATCGCGAAATTTTACAAATTAAGATAACAATCTTTGAGTAAAATATTTTACGCGTTTGCATATGTCAGAGAGGTTCGTATCCCGCAGGTGAGCCAGGTGGCCCGGATTGCTGTTACTGGCACTCGGGTTCGATTCCCGAGGGGTGAAAAACAACCCCTCTGACATATAATTAAAAATATTCCACTCCATCGGAATTAATAGATGACACCATCTTTGATCTATGAATTTCTAGTAAATTTGAATCTATTACCATCGGCAAATTAATATCTTTCATATTAAATTAGGAAAAGTCATTCCATTGCCCTTCGAATTTTGAATTTCTTCAAAATTCGAAACACTCAACCACCTTTATTTAAATTATATGGCATGGCTATATGTTTAAATTTAGAATCACTATATCGCGAAATTTTACAAATTAAGATAACAATCTTTGAGTAAAATATTTTACGCGTTTGCATATGTCAGAGAGGTTCGTATCCCGCAGGTGAGCCAGGTGGCCCGGATTGCTGTTACTGGCACTCGGGTTCGATTCCCGAGGGGGTGAAAAACAACCCCTCTGACATATAATTAAAAATATTCCACTCCATCGGAATTAATAGATGACACCATCTTTGATCTATGAATTTCTAGGTCAAGATAGATCAATGAGAGTAAATATTTGATTGATTCTAGCTAAATTAAATGAAATAACCCTTGAGATTATTCTAAATAGGAATCGAAACGTTGTAATAGTACCTATTATACTAAAATATTCGTATAATTCGATTTTTATCAAAATTGCTCAAAAAACCATATGAAACGAATGTTGATTCGTGACATGGAACTCAAACGAAATTCCAAGAAAAGGGAGAATTTTCTTTTTTGTTTTATGAAATTTTTGAAATTTTACAAGGCTAAAAAATATTTTTTTTTTAGATTTTTCAACTAAACTGTATTTTTCTACTTATCTAGAAGCTTCTGATTCCTATTATATTAAAATATATAATTGAATTTTAAATTCCAGGTTTAACCCATAAAAATGTTCTAAATTGTTTTACATTTTAATTAAATACTCTTAATCGATTAAGGGATAAGCGAGAGGGGTAGCGGGGCGTAGAGGGGGGGCATTAAGGGAAAATGGATTCTATATTTAAAACCAAAACAAATTATTCCATACAAAAGTATTATCTTCATTCAATTTATTTGCTTTTTATTTCGTTCTTTTCCTATTACTTTTTTTATTTATGTTTCATTATTTATTTATTTATTATTATTTTTTAATTCAATGAGAAATTCTTAATCGGATTAATTCCAGCCGGGAAAACAAATAATCCTTGAATTTCTGGTGCTTTTCAAATATCTACAAAATATTCTGCTCTTTTCATCCGATAAATGAATTTGTTTTCGGTATGTTTGTTTTTTTATTCAATCTCAGCAAAAACCTTTAAATAACAAGAAGATTATTTTATAATATAATTCAATTCTTAAATTAGATCATAGTCTAATGGTTTAATCGGTTTTAAGTAAATAATTTCAAGAGAAAATGGAAAAAATATTCCCCTCTTCACTCGACAAGCAACTTCTTCACCATCTCTTCCAATAAAGCTCCATTTATTATCCAAGATAATAAAACCATTCATCATTTTCTTAATATTTTCTACCCATTCTCACGGCCATTCATAATAATCCATTGTGGATAATACATCAGGCAAAAGTGTCTGGTTTAACTGAATTTACTTTTTAAACATTGCATTTATTAAACATTATATTTATTTAAAAATATCTTTTAAGATTTTAAATTAATTTTTTCAGTTAGATTTTGTAAAATCTGCTCAATTAAAATTTTCATTATAGTCTAAGATCCCGACTTAGGTCGACCTTCACCTATCGAGTTTCCTAATGAAATTAATATTTTGATAATATAATGTATTAATAAACAAAACTTGATAGGGTCGACATCCAATTTCCCTGCATAGCTATTTTTAATAAAAAAATTAAAGTTGTTAATTTTATTACATAAATGTAGTTATCGAGTTTCTGGATAAATATATTACCAATCGAGAGTAAAATATGTATATAAAATGCCAAAGTTGGGTCGCCATCTTTTTTCCCTGCATAAGTCCAGGTAGACAGGGTATCAACAGGTAACTTTGAATTAGTATTTTGTAGTTATAGAGTTTCCTTTATTGTTATACTTAGGGAAAGTGGTGTAGATTTTAGATGAAACATGATATTAATTAATAAAATTAAGGGTGTGTAGTTTCACTGTGAATGAAATGAAACTCAAAGAGATTTATACAAACTCAATATATTTCGGATTATTAGTCCATCATCAGAAATTTACAGGATAAAAACTGTAAACTCCTGATGATGGACTAATTATCCGAAATATATTGAGTTTGTATAAACCTCTTTGAGTTTTATTTCATTCACTGTGAAACTACACACCCTTTACTTTATTAATTTATTGTTATATATGAAAATGTAGTTAATTTTATTGCGAATTAATTAATTAATTAATTTAATTTTTTTATTTATTTTTATTTTATTCTTTATCAAAAATAGCCATGCAGGAGAATTGGATGTCGACCCTATCAAGTTTTGTTGATTAATACATTATATTATCAAAATATTAATTTCATCAGGAAACTAGGAAGGTGAAGGTTGACCTAAGTCGGGATCTTGTACTATTAGTAAACCTAACAATGGATCCCTACTAGAGTTTTACAAGCTCTGGTTTTCATAGGGTTTTGGGTTTAAAAAAAATCAACGTTTTGCAAATTTCAAAACAGCGAAAAATGATATTTTGACCTATTTTTGAGGCGCCATAAGATGTGGGAAATCAATATTTTTTTTCTTTAAAGAATAAAGTTTCCTCTTTTATTTCCATATATGATTTTATTTACATAAATATATATATATATATGTTACAGTAAAAACCCGTTTTTAGTAAGACCGGGTTCTTACTAGTTAAAACACATTCCACTGAATACCTTTGTGGCAATTAGAATTTACTGATGCTGGTTGAGTTAGGTCAAAAGGTCTAGAATTTTCATTTTTGGCCTTCTGACATATTTTGGCTGTTTATTTTCAAAAAAATTTTAAACGAAAATGTCAAAAATATTATTTTTGAATAAAAAAAATAGTAATTTTTGACATTTTCGTTTAGAAAATTTTGAAAATAAACCCCCAAAATGAGGCGGAAGGTCAAAAATGAAGATTCTAGACCTTTGGACTAAACTCAACCAACATCAGTAAATTCCAGTTGCCACAACGGTATTCAGTGAAACGCGTTTTAACTAGTAAGATTTCGTTTTTACTAAAAAACGGGTTTTTTACTGCAACATATACAAGAATAATTGGTCACTGAATAGGAGATATAAGAAAGAAAGATAAGAAAGGGATTCTTTCTTATACATTAGCGTGTGTCCATGAGGCCGATTTAAATTATAGTCAGCCTGCAAAGAAATGCCTTTTTTTAAAGAAAATAAAAAATAATTCGCACTAAATAATTGCGACCTATAAAAAAATTCCCCGAATGACATATATTACTTATATGTCATTCGGAAAGTTTTTTTGTTTTTTTGTGCTTTAACCACATTTTCTAAACTTTTCTACTTTTTTATACTTGGCTAGTAATTGTTTGACCCATA